>JAJOOR010016662.1:0-21472 GCA_036250505.1 Solanum acaule
TTGCCAAGAATCCAGTCTTCCATGAGAGGACTAAACACATAGAAATAGACTGCCATTTTGTCCGAGATAAACTTCAAGAAGGTCTCATTTCACTTCACCACATTCCTACAGAATCCCAGTTGGCAGACATCCTCACCAAGGACCTAACTGGGGTTAAACACACTACTTTATTACGCAAGTTGTCTGTAAATACATCACCTCCAACTTGAGGGGGGGTGTTGAGAATATAAAGTATGAAATTAGTTAGTTAGTTGATGAACAGTGAAGTTAGTTAGTTAGTTGTGAACAATAAAGTTAGTTAGAAATTCAGTTAGAGTCAAGTTTGTTTGTTAGTGATTTTGTATATATATCTCCACATTGTAATACTTGTTCTTTTCTAATTCACATTCAATAAAAGAGATTTTTCTCTCGATTGCTCTCTCTCTCTCATCAATGAGTTCTCCATTAATGGAGTTTGGGAGCTCACATTGTTGATTTTATCAGGCTCACTAGACGTAAGATTAATAGCTTGTTTGGCTAAATTTTTGAAAAATCGAAAAGTGATTTTTTTAAAATAAAAATTTAGAAAGTTGAGATGTTAATTCGATGATCTAACAAAATATATTATTTTTCAAACTAAGCAAATTTTAAAGGGTTGAACCATAGGCTACAAGTTTCCTCCGGAAAAGGAGACGTAATTTTGTATCTTTATAAGATAATTTTTTTTTGTTTATCAATAATTACCTTGTAATAATTGATATAATTGTGTAGCACCATTTCCATATACCAGTTGTTTGTTAGAAAGTTTTGTAAGTGAAAAAAATGGTGCAAGTCGCAAGTATTTTTTGAAAAATATATAGTATTGAAAAAAGTTTTAAAAAGTAATATTTAAAAGTTAAGTTGTGTTTGAATATATATTCAATTTGAAAGAAAAGTAGAAATTTTGTGAGTATATAAAATTTAACTTTTTTTTGTGTTTTTGATAGAATTCATTTCCTAAAATTGACTGTTTGTAGCTTGTTCACGTATATTGAGCTTCTTGTAGCATTTAAGCAATGATCATCGAACCAAGTTTTACTTTTTAAACTCAAAATTCATCTTCAAATTATTATTTTCAAAAGATCAGTCCAACATATAATCAAACCTTGATTTGAAAACTTCTTTTTTATTTTGGAAAAATAGGGAGAAAATTCATATCGAAATGGGTTCATAATAAGAGTTTGCATGGGAAAATACAAAGCTTTAGGTACGGGTTCTCGAACCTAATATACTTATATCAAATTATACATTTATATTTTATGATTGATAGCTTAAAAAGTAACCATGATCTTAAAATCTTGAATCGGTCACTGCTTATGTCTATTATGTAATTTAATCTCCCAAAAATATAAATAGTTATGATCTTCCATGTCTATTAACTTTTTCTTTATCATCAGTCTAATTAGGAAAAATGAAAGGGAAGGAAAAAAACAATTTGTTCTAGCGCGTTTATTTCAGTTCTCCAATTCAAAAGCGAAAAAGTTTTTCTTCTCGTTAGTTTGCCTTTTTGGTAATTACAATTGTATGTGAAGGTATATTGTTTCTCCTCCTTTTTTTCTTGAACCAATCTAAAGATTCCGATTGTCTATTGCATTGAATTGAAAAAAAATAATACCTATGTTGATGAATTTTAGGTAGTAATTACGCTCTTTGGTTGATATAAGTTTATGTTAAAAATAGTGACCATCCATAGCCGTAAAATTCTGGATCCGCCACTGTGTATATATACTAAAAATTTATTAAAAGTTTATAGTATATATTTTATTTCTCCTACTAATAACAATATTTTAAGTAAAATTTCACAAGTGGGATCGATGATTCGATTCTTAGGGAGAGAAACATGAATGATTTTTTCTCTTTGAAGAGATTCTGTCTCCGAATCAAACCAAATCAAGTCAAACTAAACTACTAATTGAGTTTTTTTTCTCAATTTAATTTGAATTATCTATTTGGTGTGATTTGTTGATAGTCTTTATATACCCCCGATTTATAAGTTGAGATATCACAAGTTATAAGGATTACGTACCAATATATAAGTTTACGTTAATTTTGACTCTTGACTTATAAGCATTTTTAATTTGGCACATGAAGTTAAACTATTATTATGTTACGACAAATAGACAAGTCTAATATTGTGTAATTACTAGCCTTTTTACCACCTAGTTAATAAGTTAAATATATCAAGTGTCAGTCACGGGAAGGTTTGGTTCTGTCAAAGAGCTAACACCCTTCTAGCACTCTCATCTAATCCTGAGCCAGAGGCTAAAATGAATTCCCTCTTTTCTTTTGTTCGCTTTTCGGTTGACCTTTTTTTTTATTTGCTACAGTAAATGAGACTGGAAGTTGAATTTCCTTTATTACTTTCGCTCCGTTGATCGATCAACAATTCACTTCTTTAGGAGGGAGTTGAGAGGGTTTGGACCGGGGTGATTTCGCGAGTAGATGGCCCTTTCAAACAAGGTTCTTAAATCGTCGAGTTCAAATTTCAAACCTTCCGATGAAAGTTAGGCTCTAATCAAGGACAGAACTTGGATATCGAAAAGGGATTCATCCAACTCTTTTTGTCAAAAAATATATTATATATATACATTAAAACTTTTTTTTTTTATGTATATAGGAGATATTCATTCGATTTATCTCTTTCATATGCTTGCTTCTTTATATTTTAAATCTCCTTAATAAAAGTTCTAACTCTGCCACTCTAACAGTGAACAACTTCAAATCCGAAAATCTAAAGAAGAAGTTTGGTTAAAGATTAAAGAGCATGTCTATAAATGGCTACTTGATTTTATTTCAACAAAATTGCCACCTCTAAATGTAGCTATATGTCATCAATTATAACCTTTTGGGTAGAAATAGGTTTAGCTCCCCCACCCCAATCAGAGGTAAAATGATTTGAAAATAAGTAATTATTTAATTTAATTAGTTAAATAATTGATTTTTTAAATATAAAAAATAAGATTAAATATGAATATATTCATATTATTATTCATTAAAATTTGAATATACAAGACATATTATTAATACTCATTTGTGTATGCTTGTTATTTTTATGAGTTTTTGCTTTTTAAGAGTCTAAATTTATTTTGACTTTTAATTTATGTTTTACCTAATTTTTCTGAAGCAGTGGATAATAATATTATTCATATAATTTGTCGCTAAACCATTTTTTATTCATATTATTAAGAGCAACTTTCACATATAGCAAACATAAAAATCAAATTTGTATGCTATAACTATAGTTTGCATAATTGCGCTCTATAGCAAACATAAATATGTATATTTCGCTGTACATATACAAAGAAAACAGTTGTATAATTCCCTATACATATACAAAGAAAGTAGTTATATAATTCGCTATACATATACAAAAGAAAGTAGTTGTATAATCTGTTTTAGTATACATATACAAAAGATCAATTGTATAATCTGTGTTTGTATAAAGCGAGAAAGAGAGAAAGACAAAAGAAAACTGGGCAGTGGAAGATTGTATTTGTATAATCATAAGTGTATATGACGAAAATATATGCATTTGTATTTGTATATACAATTTTCTCTCGCTTTATACAAACACAAATGTTCGTGTTTGTATAAAGTGAGAGACGCGAGTGAGAGTGGCGAGCGAGTTCTGGGAGAGGGGAACGAAAATATATGTATATATACAATTTTCTCTAGCTTTATACAAACACAAACGCATTTTATACATTTGTGTTTGTATAAAAGCAAGAGAGGCAAGCGAGATTGCCACCAAAACGAGAGTGGCGAGCGAGATTCCACCAGGGAGAGAGGCGAAAATAGCAATAGTTTGCTATAGGGTACAATTAAATCAAACTATGTTTATAGCATTTAATTTGAATTAGTAGTTTGATATTATATACAATTTTCCCTATTAAATATGGGCATAAATTATCCATTTTGTTTAATTAATTTTTAATCCATTCATATTTGCTTCGACCCAACGGTTTGACAGTACCCCTAGCCCTCCATAGTATACCCTTTATTGTGATGGGCTAACAAGACTTGAGGAGATTGAGGTTGAGATATGAAGATTAGGCGCAACGTGTTTAAAGATGGTTAACTTACCGAAATTTCACAAATTTAGATGTAATTTGTTTTAAATATACTGTATTTAAGTAAATTTGTATGTATCTGATCGATACATAGATAAATCTTGCTCACCTCTCTCCTATCTCGCTCATCAGTCTCATATTTCGCTCGCGTATTTGATTTCCTTGATACATGTGAATCTCACCAGATACATGTATCTAGTTTGTATATTGTGTGATTCACATGTATCTGGGATATATAGACAAATTTCGCTCGCCTGATCCTGCTCTTGCTCACTTTTCTCTCTATTTCAGTGTATCTGATAGCAAAAAACATATACTAGATGTATCTGACTTAATATTTGGTATAGAATCATTAAATAGTGAAATAAAATGTATTTATTTCGAATTATAAAAAAAATTAATAAATATAATAGGAATATTTGTATAATTAAGTAGTTCCACACTCCAAGTAGGGCCTTTTTAGCCCATGAGCTAATTAATAGTGAATGGTTATTTTTTTTTTTCAAAAAAGATTTGCTAAGTATTTCCATATGTCAGAAATTTACAGCTCAAAAGTAACGTCTTGAAATTAAATTGAAAGAGGTTAAAATAATTCTCTCCGTTGAATGTCTAAATAATGCTATTATACAATTATTTATTCCTCAATAAGTATATTGCACATGTATTTCTTACTAATAAATATAAATATTTTAAAATTATATAAATAATATTAGAATATATGTGCTATGAATTATATGAAATTTGAAAGAAAATACAAGATCGAATCGATGAATATCTAACTTTATATTTTGTATATCTTCCTGAGGAAATTAATAGCTTTGTTAAAATCTGACTATCTTAAATATGGGTGTCATATTTATTTATTAATTTTGAAAATTTTATATTCTATAGCACTTGACTTAATCTTACAAATTGAATTAGTTCATATTTTGAGATCTTCTTATTTAATTTATTTTTGTATATAATTTAAAATATTTAATAAAAAAGCAATAATTTATAGTAATTATGATTTTAATTTTCTTAATGAATAGAAACTGATTTGAATGTGTATAAATGTCTCTTACACGCTATTATACAAGGTTGATACATATTATATACTAAATATATAAACACTGTTGTGGAAAAAAAAAAACATTAGCTATATGAGTGAAAACTGAAAATATGATTGTATAAATGTAATATTTTATGTTCAGTTGTGTTTTTTTAATTTTTTTTTTCTTATTTGAACTTTTTATTTGTTACCTTTATTAGATTAATGCACAAAATATTTACATTTTTTTGTACAAGAAGTATTATTGCAATAGTATTTGAGTGAATGAAAAAATGTTTGTTCAACTTTTTTAAAGATATTCTGGTTTATAGTTCAACTTTAGATTTAGAGACTTCGTATAAACTAGTTAATTATTAATAAATACTATTTGTTAATCTAATAAAAAAACATGTAACTTAAACCCAAACAAAATTACATCTCCTATTATTATTACAATAAATAAAAGATTTTGTGGCAATAATATAGTGATATATATGATACATTAATATGTCCTTTGACTTGACTTCAATTAGTATCTATGCCCTCCAACTTTGGGTGCGCACAAGTAGACACGTAAACTTGTATAAAATTAAATAAGTTGATACATGCGTCCTACGTGGCATAATACATGTAGGATTTCACGTAGGACACAAATTGTCATGTATGACGCCACGCAGGACACATGTGTCTATTTGTTCAATTTTAGACAAGTTTAAGTGCTTACTTGTACACACCCAAAGTTGGAATGCGTAGATGACAGCTAAAGCCGAGTTAAAGGGCACGTTTATGTATTATGCCTAATATAATTGTTGTTATATTATATTTAACAGCAATAATAAATATGTATATTTATAATCAACACTTTATATAAATACCTCTAAAGACTTTAATGACTTTGTATAGAATGACATTAACTCAATTACTATTAAATGATTTTGCGATAATATTAAAGAAAAATTTATTGCCACTAAATATCACTTTTATTACCGTGTATTTGAGAGAGTGCCCACATTAGCCCAATACTTATGGCCCAAAGCACTAGATATCTAGTAGGCTATTTATTAAAAAATCAATAACGTGATCGTGAACACTTTTAAGTTCATTTTCACAAAATAGGACTTAGTCCAAGTTTATTCAATTTTCCACTATAAATTGTGACACAATCATTCACTCACTCTCCATCTTCACTTTTCTCTCTCTTTCAATATAATATTTACAATATATAGCTCAAATTTATTCAAATTAAACTTTGGAATATGAAGAAGGGTACTTCTTTTGTTGCAATAATATTCTTGGTTCTTTTTCTTAGTGAATTGCTAGTCACGGAGGCCGTGACATGCAATGTTATGGAGCTAATTCCGTGCGTCGCAGCGATCATGACATCACAACCACCTTCAACGAGTTGTTGCGCTAAATTGAAAGAGCAGAAGTCTTGTCTTTTGACGTACCTCATGAATCCTAACTATAAGCCATATGTCAAATCTCCTAATGCCAAGATAATTTTGAAAACTTGTGGAGTACCCGATCCTGATTGTTGTAAGGGTTCTATTAAAAAAGTTCATAGAGGATGATAGAAATACATCGTATAATGGTCTATACGATGTATCGTCTTTTTATTATAAGCATTTCATAAATACCCTTAAATAAAATGGTTGTACTACTATTATACCAACTACCACCTTTCTTTTCGTACTTCAATGAATCTTGTACTAAATAATAATTATGCCAACCATATTTTTACAAGTCACAATATTAATGACGCTTATTGCTAATTATAGAGATATTACTAACTTTATTACAAAACATATAGCAACACTAATTTTGTAAAACGTATAACATGAATGTAATTTGTGTATATATCTATCGTATCAAACATAACTGAAATTGTCAAGAATTTGTGCATCTGCTACGATGCCAAATCCTGGTATATTTTGGCACCATTGAAATAACGCCAACCAAGATTTCAAATACACAAAATCAAATTAAATAACCTTATCATTTGGAATACAATGTCAACAGTTGTGATTTTAATTCAACACTCTGGCATTGGAATGTGAATAACAGTTTCATAATTAAATTACACTATTCATGAAGTAGTGATTGTTGTGCCAGTAATTGTACGTGGTCAAACAAGTAATATAGTGATTGCGAGCCGGATTATCGAACCAAAAGAAATTTTAATCTAATTTATTTTTCAACTGTAATTACGTGCAAGTGTGCAAAATGAGTTTGAATAGTGATTTTAACCGAAAGATTGCAATTAACATCTAAGAAAATTAAATAACAATGACTCGAGTTTAACTATGATTTTAATCAAGATTAGAGAAATTTGAGGGCTACGATTTTCATGTGAATTCATGTCGGGTGTTTTCAATCTTATATTCCGCTTGGTTATCCAGTTACTGACTTACGAGGTTAAAAATATGATTATATATGGTCTCCCAAACCTCTAACCGTGTATAAAAATTGAAAATCTAACTACATCATTGAACGGGGATAGATTTAACCAATTATATATAAAGCATTACATTATCTTTCTGTTTCTTAGCCAAGTGAGGCAATCTAGGTATATCCTATCCTAGATGCAAATCAACTTTCGTTTTGGTGAAAAATGATCTCGCTCCTTATGTTCCGTGTTCTATCTCTCTATCCCTATCACGAGTTTAAGAAAAGACAATATATGTATTTCGCTCCTTATATATGTTCTGCGTTCTATCTCTCTATCCATCTCTATTCCACTTTGATTTGTTTGATTTCTTTCCTCATCTCAACTTATTCATTTGTTTAGCCTCCACTCTAATGCATTCCATCTTCAATTAAGTTAGGTATTGTGTACGTACACATTACCTAATCAATTTTGTTAGTACATGGACACAATTATAAATAAACATGCGAATGCAATAAACTTTATTCTCAAATTTAGCTATAATATATGAATCTAAATTTGATATTTAGGCATATAATTATGCCCAAAATCAGTGATCAATGAGTATACAAGCTTCAAAGACCCCGTTACAACAATTTCAAAGCAACTACAAAAAAAAAAAACAATGCTAAATCGATATGTTGAAATCAAACACATGATAACTAATAGTCATATGGCAATGAAAATCTACAATGACATATGTATGTGGAGTTGAAGAAGGAACAAAGAGAGTGGAAAGTATCAGTTGTATATAACAACAAAGGATAAGTACATAAAAGATATACAAGATGGATATACAAATGATACACTTGATTTGGTAGTCTTAAACAGTTGTGAAGCATATGAAGGATATAATAAATACAATGAAAATATGATGATAGGGAATCCAATTAAAAAAGAAGTGAATAAGGACAAGCACTATACAAGGACAGAGAAAAAAAAACAAATGTGATAAGGCACTATTTTTTATTTAATTGAATTGCATTCATTGATAATTGATATGTGCAAAAAGTATATCTTATTGTTTGGCATCTCAAACTTCTACAGTCATTTGGTAGTGACAATGTAAAATTGTTCAACTATCAGGGTACTGTGACACCCGAATTTAAGATAAAAAGTTTCATTTTTGACAAAATACATGAGAGATATTGGGTATCTATGTAAGTATGTTTTACCTACTAATGACGCATTTTAAAGTCATGCGGGCTTAAACCCAAAGTGGACAATGATCATACGGGTACTTATTCGACTGAATCCAGTAGCTTTTGCTTAGATAATGTATGTTTATTTAAATGGAGAATTACCTAAATTCCACTAGTGTTGGAGCTAATTACTTAGATACACTCTAGTTTGCAATTACGTAGTTTAGTAGATTTTGGTGCATTCATATACGTTGAGATACATCCAGATACATGGATTTCAGGATACATGGAGGCAAAATTAGGTGTAATTTATTCTAGATACATTGTATCCAAGTAGATTCCAATGTATTAGGGATACATAACAAATCTTGCTTGCCTCCCTCGCCTCTTTACCATCTCCTTACCACTCTTATGAATTTGATATCCCAAATACATGTGAATCATACCAAATACATACAAATACATATATCTAGCATGTTAGTATATCTGGTAGCAAAAATACATATATCTAAGTGTATCTTCCTCAATATACGGTAGAAAACTCTTAATTAGTGGTAAGGCATGTATATATTTTGAAAGTACAGGTAATAATAATATGTATGGTAGTGAAGTATATCTAATTATGTGGTTTTTTCCTTCTTTTAATCAATTTCTCAGTAGTCAAATAGTGTATGTATTTAAAAAAATTCATTAAATATGTATAAATATCAAATTTAAAATCCAATTATGAACGCTTGAAATAGTTATTTTAGAATTCAAAACTCGTAAAATTGAACGTAAATCATGTAACGCCATTTAAGTTAGCTGATTAGAAGTACCTAATAAGCATTGTGTTCAAAAGCAATTTTAGGTGCTGAAAATTAATTTTGTATTAGAAAAGTAATTTCGGCTATGGATAAAAGATCTAAAAGTAATAATGAATGGTGGGTTTGATTAAAAATAAATAAATTAAACATGACTAAAATATCCTTAACACTATTTACAAAAAATATTTTTATAAAAAAAGGATAAAGAGAGGGAAAAAATGGAGTTGAAGAATTTATTTAATTTGAGAAAGTTATTTACTTATTTTGATGGATTACGATAAAGTAGTAAAAGAATTTATCAAATAAAAAATATTTATAAGTTCAAATATTATAAGTTGAGGTTACCAACTTATACATTTAGGTTGATTCTGACTCTTAGCTTATAAAATGTTTCGTTTGACACACATAATTACACTGTAATTATGTTATGTAAAAAAACATGTCATGTAATTAATATAGGTGGAATGATCTGGGAGATCCTTATATTTGACTTCGTTTGTTAGTTGAATTTTTATACTCACAACTTTGCCAACTGAACCCTTATACTTACTAAAACATAATATTTTAGACACTTCAGACTATTGACCAAACTTATGTGACACTAATATTACTGAGTTGGAAAAAATGTTTAAATGCACGCGTCTTAAAGCGAGTGAATACAATAGAAGGTGAAAATAAGGGATAAAATTGAAAAGTTCGTCTTTCACCTCTAGTTGTATGTTGTGGTTTTTTTCAAATAAAGTGTGAACTTTTTCTACTCAAAAAAATTCTTTTGTTGTAAACCAACACCACCCCCAACCCTTCTGCCACATTCCCATCAATTTCGTGAGTATTTTTTGAATCTTGTATGTGTTATTGTGAAGAGTAATGGTGTTTATTGAAAAGTTGAAAAGCTTCGTGAAGAAGCTTGAAGAACAACATATGAATTTTGTGAATTTATGAAATTAATTTAAATTTGTGATGACAATTTATTAGGTTTGTATTGGTGAACTTTTAGTGTAAAAAAATTCAAGTATAATAGGAAGAATTAGACAACATGAATTTAGTGCTCAATTATGAGAATGTGAAGAACATGATATTGAAAATTTTCAGAATACTGTGCAAATGATTTTTTTTTTAATTTTTAACATTTAATTTCTTATGTGACATTTAAAATGACACAAATTCTACAAAATGACATGAAATTTCATGTGTAAACAGTTGTGCTACATGCACATACATCGAAAGAGAAAGTGTTTAAAATATTGTGTTTTAATGAGTTCAAGGATTTAGTTGGCAAAGTCGTAAGTGTTAGGGTCCAATGGACTAACGAAACCAAATACAAGGGTCTCTAGGTCATTCCGTCATTAATATATTACTAAGTTGTTTATCTAATAGTTTCACCAAATCAAATTACAAAGTGTTCTTCTAAACAAGTTTTTAAATCATGGAGTTCAAACTTTTGACTATACGACAAAAGTTAGGTTTTAACAATTCAAAATTCCAAAATCTAAAGAAGGATTTGGAGGATCGATGAGGATAGGAGAATTGTAGCCTGAATTTGTCAAATCTAACTAACTTTAATTGACTTTTAAAATTTGGGTACAACTTTAATAACATATCTAGAAAAGGAGCTACATTTGGGTACAACTTTACATCCCTTCCCAAATTCTCCTATTCTACATTTCTCCTTCTTCCCCAAATCGAGATCAAATATGCAATTGCATCTGGATTTTCACCATTGAAAATATCTAATAATATAAGTGTGAAAGTCTACATTGAATTAAAGAAGAAGAAGCCTGAAATTACTGCATATCTACTGGTGATCGCGTACAACCACTATTTAACAAAGTCAATTCTCACTCCTTATGTGGAACTCTAAATCCTCAATGATATCATAACAGTATATGACATACTATTATGATATTATTGAGAAATAACTAGACATTTAAGAAAATTTGCACAAAAATTGAATGATATCATCAGTGTGTGTATTATATATATACTGTGATAGTATCAAAAAAGGTTTCCTAAGTCATTCTATGGTATATGAACGATACTGTCACAAAATATTCATATATTTACGTGATATTAAAGTGGTATAATTGAGGAACAACCACTGTTTCACCAAGTCAATCATCAATTCTTAACAAGGGACTTCTAAAATCCTCAATGATAACATAACAATATATTGCACAACAGAAAATTGATAACATAAAATATCTCAAATACTGAATGACACTATTATAGTGTATATACTGTGATGGTATCATAAAGGTTTTCTCAAGTCATTCGATGGTATATATATTCTATTTGGTTGGTTTAATAATGTAAAAATCAACTAAATTGATTTGATTTTGATCACTAACCGACCCAAATCGATCGTTAAATACCCCTATAGTTATTTTTTTCTTAAAATTTGACCAAACAATAATTAATTTTTTTAAAAAAGGAGTACTTGCAGGTCTGACTGGTGCCTTCTCTCCAACAGCTGCTTCAATCAATGTTAAGTCTGACTACGCCCGCAGCTGACTACTTATTGAAAGACCGAACAGGAAGCTAGCGCCATACCTGTAGTAGGAGATACCATAGTGACTTGGCTTTGGGGTGGGTTCTCCGTGGACAATGCCACCTTAAATCGTTTTTTTAGTCTTCATCATTTACTCCCCTTTATTTTAGTAGGCGCCAGTCTTCTTCATCTGGCCGCATTGCATCAATATGGATCCAATAATCATATTGATGCATATTTTTACTCACCACAAATTTGTTCAAGCTATTGAGGGCTAAACACACCATCTGTAGTAGGACTAAGCTATATGCCATATTTTCCATCAAATTTGTTTTTTTTTAAAAATAAAAATGTTAAACCATTTAGCAAAAATTCAACAATATGGCCTTTTAGTTTCGTTTTTTAACTTAAACAAGTATAACGTGCAAAATCGAACCCTCAGCAATAAGGTGAAAACTTAGATAGTGCACCTAATAAACCAACTTAGCAACTAAGATTATTCTAACTTTTCTCTATAAATTGACTAGCTCTCCACCTTTACTTTATCACTTGTCTCTCTTTCTATTACCATTGCTCAAAATTCTTCACAACATTGTAATTAATATGAAGAAAGGTATTATTTCTTGTGTTGCAATATTCTTGGTCCTTTTTCTTGGTGAATTGTTGGTGACTGAGGCACAAACATGCAATATCAATGAGCTTATTACTCCTTGTATCGGCACGTTCTTGTTTTCAGCGCCACCCTCTTCAGCATGTTGCGCTAAATTGAGAGTGCAACAGTCTTGTCTTTGTGAGTACATCAAGAATCCTGCCTATGCGCAATATCTTAACTATTCTCTCATCTCGAGAGTTTTAACCACCTGTAATATACCAGTTCCTAACTGTACCTAAGACAAGTTACACAAACGATGATCTAAATGATAACATCTATATTTGTCTTGTGGTATTAAATAAAATGAGTATGTTGCTATTGTACTACCCATACTTTTATATCCTACTTGGATAAATCTTGTGTTTAAGAATAAGGAATAAATATGATATGATACATATATATTGAATCTTGTTAGCTCTTTGTTACGTATTTCGAAGATACCCTAGATTTATTATGTTTGGCTTTAGTGTAAAGTACTTTATACGTTCCAATTTGTTTGTTTGGTTTAGACATGACACATAGTTTTAAGAAATAAAGAAACTTACGAATCTTCTGATCTTAAACTAATGATATATAAAATATACCAAAATATTTTTTAATCTTGTAATTTTAAATATGTCACCTGATAGGAAAAAGGCATTCTTTTTTAAATGATCTACAAGACTAAAAAAAACAAATTAAAATAGAAAAGTATCGTTTTTTTTTTTCATAAGAGGAACAAGCATAACTAATAAATTTAAGGGGTTTTGTCTTTTTGATTGAGTTGTTTCAAAGGCCTTAGTGAAATATGTTTCCTAATTAATATCTCGTCGTTAGAAAATAGAGGACCACCTTCTCATATGAAATTCAAACGTTTAGGTAGGAGTGTACAAAATTCAGAATTTTCAAATATCAAATTAAATTAAAAATATTGAGTTTTATATTTATAAATCAAATCAAATCGATAATAGTCAGGTTTCTCAACTTCGAATTTCTTGGTTTTTTTAAAAAAAAATTATCTTCTTAATTTTTTTTTTTGTGGTTTGATGCGAATCATCTTTAAGCAATGATAGAAAATTTAATTTAATTATCTCAAAACTTATTTAACTCTTCAATAATATAATCATAATAGCCACCACATGTTTCACAAAACTAGACGAAAATTGGTAGATGTTGATAAAGCTATTATCAGACCACTTCAATCACCACAAATTATTAGTCAAACATTCACACCTTTGTAAAATGAAAATGGAAAAATCAAATAAATACTATTTTAAAAACTAGATATAAAGGCAAACATGGGATCAAATTGGTATGGTTATGTTTGCCACCAATTTGTTTGGATTTGCAGCTTACTACTAAGAAGTGAACGAAACATCAATATTAGGGATTTAGGTTGTAAATTAATGAAACATTTTCAAATATATACAATAAAGTTATTAGTTTATAATAAATATAGTCATGTTTTAATTTACATAAAAAATAGCAAAAAATCATAAAAAGTATACATTGACTATAGAATATAGCTTGCGGAAAGTCATAAAAAAACATACACGGATTATACAATAGTTTATTTATACATGAGCTATACACTAACTATATATTATGATACACTGAAAAAACTGAATATAGTTTAACAATACATGAAGTATATTAACTGATTATACATAAAGTGTACATTGACTATTCAATCTCAATCAACTCTAAACAATCCCAAATTTTAGTTTAACAATAATTTGCTCGAAACGATTCACATTTGCGGTACGTCAAATTTTTAAAAAGAAGATGGAGAAGAAGAAGAGGAGGAAGAAGAAGAAGAAGAAAGAATAAGGAGGAGGAGGAAGAACAAGGATGTATCAGTCAGATACTTAACGTGATGTATCAGTCAGATACTTAACGTGATGTATCAGTCAGATACATCACTTTACGCGATATATCAGGATGTACGCAATGTATCGGGATGTTGAGTGATGTATCCGAAACTAACTCATGTTTCGTATTGGGCTTGTGGCCATACTCTAGTTTTTATATAAATGAAAACTTGACTATATTAATTTGGAGTTAATATCTTAAAAGGTCACTGAACTATAAGAAATTATCTTGTAAAGTCACTAAACTTTATTTTGTATCACTAAAATCACTCAACTTTACACTTTTATCTTCTAAAATCATTAAACTATATTTGTCACCAAAATAAATCTGACATGGCAAAATAAATTATTTTTTATGCCATGTCATCGTGGACCCCACAAATAAATAAAATTATAAATTAATTTATTTTAATATCATGTAATCATGGACCCCACAAATAAACAAAATTATAAAATTTATTCATTTTTTATGTCTTCCCCTCTTAAATTCTGTTTTTGCAATAAAATCCATAACGCTTTTTCTTTTTTTGACTATTTCAATCAAAATTTCTTTCTTTTCAACAACATTTAAAAAAATGCTAATCAACATTGGAAATAAATATTAAATTCAATGACATTTACTATATTGCCTCCCGTGTCCACTTTGTTACATAATCATACTTGTACATCAATTCCAATATAAATAAGCAAAACACAAGTAACATTAGAGCATTTCTAAAAATATATTACTTACTAGGCTGTTATGAGCACCATTGTTAGCCAAAAAAAAAAAAATTCACAACAATATATAGTGTCGTAATATGTGTCTCACATAACCACAAAAAATTACAAAGATAATTTTTATACTTTGCTATGATTTCCAATCTTCTTCTTCTTCTTCTTCTGAAGTTCAACAATGTACTCCTTCATGACTTTTCTCTTAAAGAGTCTGCCTCTCTCAGAAGTATGAGATAGTCTAGTAGTTTCGATACCTTTAATTGCAACTTCATCAACACCTTGAGCAGCCACTACATCAGTTTGAACAGCTATTACCTGTTCTTCAATTGGTGCCTTGTGAACAAAAAAAAAAAAGAAATAAAGATATTGGTAGAAAAAGCATTCAAATTGTATTAACTTTAAGACAATCATTACCTGAGTTATGGTCGACTGATATGCCAAATTCAATCCTTGGTGATTATTATTCCACATCTCCGGGCGATACATATTTAATAATCCCCGCCATTTGAAGCTGCTTCAGCTGGACTTATAGCCTCCAAATAATGGCTTGAAGATGATTCTCCGGCTTTGACAAATTTATAATGTCCTCTCGCATTATGTCCATACTTTTTGCAAATCGAACACATAACCTGCGTAGAACCTTTTTTGGATAGCTTTTGAGGTCGCCTTTTTCAGACTTCTGCTTAGCTCTTTTTTCAGCTTTTCCAACAACTTAAACCTTTTTCTTCTCTAATTCTTCAGGCTCTTTTTTCCTTGATTTGGGCTTTCTTCCTCACTTTTTCTTCACAATTTTAGGTGATATTACCTCTCCACAATCCACAACCTCAGGCCAGTGATATTCTGGATTTGTTGGATTGATGTAATGTGAATATACATTCTTGAAAGTTTCAATTGTGTAGAATATATCCACATAATCCTCCACTCTTTCACTATTTCCAATAATACATGCATATGCATGAGGACATGGTAGTCCAGTAAGTTTCCATCTTCTACATGTGAAACTCTTTGCCTTCATGTCAACAATATTAACTCCACCAGGACCATCTACCGAGACTCTTGGTCTGTAACATCCGGTAAGTTGATATAACTATGAAGAGGCTTAGAATCGGAAATAGTCATTTTTGGAGGAATTCAAAAATCTGGAAATTTTGATTAGGTATGGGAAAAAGGTGAGTTTTTGGCCAACTTTGAGCAGTCATAACTCCTAGATCAGGATGAGTTAGGAGTAGTTCCAGTTATGTTTACAAAGCCCGCGGAATGATCTTTCCAACGCCACCGAGTTTGCTCGATTTTGAGTTCGTATGAGTGAGTTATGCCCTTTGGAAGTTGGGCAGTTGGCAGGGAAATCCGTCCGGAAATTGTAAGGGTATTTTGGTCTTTTCCCTAACCAATTCCTTTGGTTATATTGTTGTGTTAGACTGATTTTTAGATCAGTTTGTTCCATTTTAAAGTGTGAGAGTAAGGGTTTGAGAGTGAAGAGGAGAAGAAGAGGAGAAAGAGAAGAAGAAGAAAGGATTTTTCGTCAAAGATCGTCGTGGATATCGTCGGGGGTGATCCTTACTAGGTATGTGAGTTCATAGTATTGGTTTGGCTCTTTCACCCACACGCCAAACTCGTTTTACTTTTTGAGAAAAGATTGGTTGTGTTGTTGAAGTTGTTGGTTGTGTTGTTGATGTTGTTGATTGTGTTGTTGAAGTTCTTGTTGATTTGGGACATGATTTGGTTGTGTTTTTGAGTTGAATCTCTTGTATGTTGAGGGATTTTATGATCCTTAGTGTTTGGGGTTGAAACCTTTGAAGTTAGGGTGGTTTAGAGTTGGAAGAAAAGAGGGAGGAAAGTCGAGTTTTCTGGGGAAAGGGGTGGCGCGTCGCGCCTGCCAGCACGCCCCAAAAGGGGTTCTGAACTTTCCCTTTTGGGGAGGTGCGCCTTGCAGAGCGCCAGCAGGCCCCTTCTGAAGTTTTTGGTCTGGCGCTCCGCGCCTCTCAGAGCGCTAAGTTTTCCCATTCCTTCCCCATTTTTTCATACATGTTCCTTGGTAATGTACCTATGTTTTATAGTTGTTTTTGACACTCCAAGGTACGTCTAAACGTCAAGAACTCATCTATAAATATGTGATCATATACCTTGAATCCACAATTCAATTCAAGGCGAGTTAGGATCAAGTCAAGGTGAAGTCGGAGTCAAGTCAAGCAAAGTTAAGAAGTAAGTCCAAGCAAGGCTTTAAAGTTGTTCAAGAGTCTTTATTGAATGTTTTAACTTCATTTTAAGGCTCAAGTTTCAAGTTAAGCCAAGAGTTTAAAGTTGAGTTCATTACTCAAAAGTTATTAGGGAACTATGTATTCCCAAAGAAGTTTTAAAGGAATGTTTTCACATTTTAACAAGATCGGAAACTGAGATTTCCAAAGAGCCTTCGGGCTAGTTTTCATAAAGAAAGAGAGGAAACTGAGATTTCCAAGATAGCCTTTGAGTTAAGTTTTTGAGTAATTATCTCAAATCAGTAGGAAGAAAATTGTTTTAAAAACATAAGAGCCAGTACATTTTTTGGGAGTAGTATCGAGCATCGAGTTGGGGGAGCGTTCAAGGAACCCACAGCCCCCATAGAACCATGTTAGCCACCATGGGTAGAAAAGGATCATACTTTTTAGATGAATCCTTTTCCAGATAGACTAGTGGATCCATTAGGCAGTTCAGGTCCTATACCTTTGGCCGGGTACATGATGCTCTGGCAGTGTGAGGTCGATCGCTGTATCATCACTATAGCTCTATGTGATGGTTGTCGGTTAGAGAAACTCCCACAGAAGTTATTGTATTTTCATACACAGAAGTTATTGTATTTTTATATACATCAGTTCATTTGTATTTCTATATACACCTCAGGCTTATTGTATCTTTATATACACGCATAGTTTATAGCAGGTTTTAAACAGTCTTTCTTTATATCACACTTGTTTTAAATTGCCTTATATTGAAAGAAGTCAGTCAGGTTGAGTTGAGTTGAGCTAGGTAAGCTTTTCACTTTCTTCCAGATTTCCTTCTAGCCTATATTGCTATGTTTTCCAGCTCGCATACTCGTACATTCAATGTATTGATGTCAGTTGGCCTGCATCTTATGACGATGTAGACGCAGATACCTAGGATCAGCATCCAGCATGCCGTTGATCCAGTTGAACACTCCATAGTCAGTGGTGAGCTTCCTTGCTTTCCGGAGGACTCGGATCTTTTGTTCTCTTAGTTTTGTTTTATTAGGATGTTGCGGGGTCTGTCCCAACATCCATCTCAGTATTTTAGAGGCTTCATAGACAGTCAGTCAGTTAGTTTTGAGTCTCTCATCTGAGTATATATGTTAGTATTCTATTTTGAGACTCGAGTTGCCTTTTTGGCCAGATTTTATCAGTTAAGTTGTTTTATTTCTTTGCATGGCATGGAGTTATTCTGTTGAGTTAGGTTTCCGCTGAGTTAAGAAAGCCAGGCCAAGGGTTTTTTTGGGGCCAGCAATGGTCTTCGAGTGCCGGCCACGTCCAAGGTGTAGGCTCAGGGCGTGACAAGGTCCCCCTGAATAATCAGTTTTAAACCAAATTACTTCCTTACTAATCTTGTTCAATTTTTTTACAATTTTTAGGCATATTGAACTGTCAGACTTTGCAACCCACTCTCTCTTCTTGTACATTTTTTTCATCAACTTGTTTTTTATCATTTCTAGCATTGTAATAATAGCTTTATCTCTAGCATCAAGTATATACCTAAAATAAGTGCTACATTAGTAATACGTATTATAAACTAATAACTATAACAACTACATACTCAGTGTAATCTCACAAGTCATGTCTAAGGGATAAAGTGTGCATAGACCTTACTCCAACTTAACATACATCAGTCGATAAAGGTGATCAACATAATAACAAATAACAGACAACAACACCATCCTAACAAGAAACTTATTAGTCGATATTTCCAAAGTTAACCTCAGCCTGACAATGTAACTTATGCAATTACCTAAAGGCATAAATAACAATGTGATGACCAAAAAATAAGTGGATGAAAGTTATTAATTAATTACCTGTTAAAGCTTTCACACAAGTTGTTGAGTAACATATCACATTTTGTATTTGTTCTAAACAATGCTCTAGCCCAACTTTGAAATGGCCTTTCTGGGTTATTGAAACACTCTCTTGCTGCTTTGTCCTCTTGGTCAAGTTCTTCCATGCATTTCTGGAAGATCACCTTGTTGCTTGCCCTAACAGCATTCCATACCAAATCCTTCAAAGCTTTGCCTTTATGTTTTTGCTTGAAGTTCTGATACATGTGTTTAACACAACTTCTATGTTCAGCTTCCGGAAACAAATCTTTTACAACTCCAATCAGACCCTACATAAGAAACGTAGTAACATATGTATTTTAAACAAAAAAAAGAACAAAAAGATATAAAAGATTTTTACTCACGTTTTGCCTGTCAGACTTAAAGGCAATGTGGTGACAATTTATGATGTCTAAATCATATCCAAGATTATCAATAAACCAGCTCCATGTTTCTTTACTCTCTGTTTCAGCTATCACATCATAAGCAACTGGAAATATACAATCATTTGGGTTTATTGCCACGCCAGATAATAAATTTCCTCCGTATGTGCCTTTTTTCCAGCAACCATCTAGGCTAATTAATGGCCTACAACTTGATTTAAAAGCTTCCTTGAGTGCTCCCATGCACATGTAAAATCCCAAAAAATTTCCCCCATCTCTCCAAATTACAACATTAGATCCAGGATTAGATCTCAGCAATTCAACTCTATATGATAGTAGCTTGCCATATTGAAGACCCTCATCACCATAAATCCATTTTAATGCTTGATTTTTAGCCCTCCAAGCCTTCAAATTTTCTATAGTATAATCAAAGTCCTTCCTTACTATTTCAACAATACCACTAATGTTCCAACCTGGATCAACTTTAAAAATATTCAAATACTTTCTAGCAATGTACTTGGGAGATAAGTGGAAATTATCAAACACCTTAGCACCTTTATGTTTCAGATAAAGTAACTTGATCTGAACAGTTGGATCACGCTTATTCACTTTACTAGCATAAATTCTAAAGGGGTAGCCATCAACCTTACAAATACAAACCACCATCTGTTGATCATTGGGTTTAAAATGCATCTGCCATCTTTTTCTAATACCCAATTCCCTACAGGCTTCTTTGAATTGCTTGAAATTCTTAAACTTCATCCCTAATGCAAATCTAGGGAAATTCTTGTTTTTACCTTCATCATATTCTTCATAGATATTATTTTTCTGACCATTATTTTCTCCTTTATCAGATTGAACATCATCATCAGGCAATTCATCTGAATATGCATAATCAGATTCAACATCAGGATTTTGTAGAGGTACTAAAATTTCAGAGTTAACTGGTACATTGACACTTGCATTTTTGGGTCTTCCTCTAAGCTTCTTGACTTATTGATCATCAATAAGAACTTGTTGATCGTCAACAAGAACTTGTTGATCATCAATAAGAACTTGTTGATCATCAATAACATCCTGGAAATCGTCATCTTCATCGGACAAATTATAGTCTGGATCACTAAACTCCTCATCCACTTCATTAGTTACTAACTATCACCTCTAATACCTTGTAAAACAACTTTCGTTGAATTTTCCTCAATTAAAAAGTTTTTGTCCACACCATTATCCTCCATATTATCAACTATTGTATCTTCAATGCCGATATCACTAACAACTTCCAAATAGTTTGAAAAATGCAGTTCTAAAGCCTTTGAAGTTTTAGGAAAACATGAACCAGAACTCTAAAATAAAAAAGATAGAAAGAATACTTAGCATTAAATATTTACTTCATACTAATAATAGTATAATCATAAAAAATAAACAAGTCACTCTTACAAACGAATAAATATTAATCCATAAGAATAATTTATAGCTTGAATGAAAGAAAAAACCATATAGGCTAAAGCATGGATTTTTAATTTTAGAGCACTGAAATGGATACTAAGGTTACAAAGACTTTAGATAATCACAACCTGGTACACGAAATCAACAATGAACTAACCTCCTCTAAATACAATGGAAAAAAAATTAGAATACAAAAAGCCCTAAACCCATTTCGAGATTCTACAATAAAAGGACAATATAGTTAAAAATTTATATTTTTTACCTCGTTTTGAAGTAGGATTGATTTAGCAAGTGCGTAGTGGTCCCTTTCGTCGGTATTAGAGGCTTGTGGGTGCGGGGGGGGGGGGGGGACCATTCTTTTACAGATTTA
>JAJOOR010016663.1:0-21327 GCA_036250505.1 Solanum acaule
TGAGGTAAAGGTAAGGGTTAGTAAATTATACATACGTAGCCGGACCAAGGTGCGGGGTGAAATTCTCTAGATGCCGGACCAAGGATTTAGAGATACCTAACTTATCACTTTGCATGTAGTACACTAGGAAATGATTGCTATTACTAGGATTGTTACGTTATGAGCTTGTGGGGAACATGTATACCCTAGTTATTTCTCTCATCTTGATAACAACCAAAATTGACTTTTGATTACTGATTATTTATTGAATTCTTACAATTTGTTTCACAAACCCCCCCTCCCCTCGTTTTAATTACTTGTTTCTAGAAGTAATTTGACTAATTGATTATAATTGTTGGTTAAAGTAAAGTCTAAACCATTTTCCTCGTGGGATCGACCCCAACCTACAAGTTGGGTTCTTTACTTGATAACGATCGCTTATGCTTCTTTAGGGAGGTGTAATTTGAGCGTATCAGAGTGCGTACGGTCAGCCTTAAGGTAGACTACGACTTTCTTTCTATTAGATTGAGCTTAATTGTGTAAAAGCATGTCGATTGGAGTGAATTGGGGGTGGGTACCAGTTTCCTACTTTACTTTGATTATATACCTTATGTTAGGATCGATTGGCCATATTTCGGGTGTAGTGCCATGTTAACTGGTGAGTAGAGTTGCATGCTTATGTGCTAAATGCTATTTTATGCTTGTATGCTATGTGTTGTATGCTTTGTTTATCCTTAACCATAAGCATGTTGTCCTTAGTCTAGGTTAGGCTAGCATTGCCTTAGACTTCTGACCCATGTGGGCTGGATAGCCTTGACTCTCTACCGACGTCGTTCGGATGACTTAGCTCCTTGTAGACTGGAGTAGCAGACTTGAGTCTGATAGTTTGAGCCTTAGATTAGGCGCTATCGCTGCTTGCTGCACTTTTGTATCTTTTCCTTTAACTTTTGCGGTTCCGACGCGTTCTCGAAGGTTCGGTGCATCACTAGAGGCGTGGGATTGAGATAGTATAGGCTCAGAGCCTTTTCTCTAATTTCTTGGAGAGGACGACGTTCCACGATGGTTGTTTTTGGATTGGATCCTATTGGAGATACCATCACCCCAGGGTCGTTCTTTCTAGCTGGGCAGGGAGCGTATTTGTGGCTGGGTAGACTCGATGATTTCGGTGATCGTCCCCGGGCCTCTCTTTCTAGCAAGGCTAGGACTGTGCTGCTAGTTGGGTGTCCCCGGGTCGCTCTTTCTAGCTAGGCTGGGAATTGACTGCATGGTAGGATGACTCGCGATATCTACCTCACCCACAGGTCCCTCTTTCTAGTTGGGCTGGGAGTGAACTATTTGGTTGGGTGCCCCCTAGGGTCACTCTCTCTAGCTGGGCTGGGAGTGCACTGCTGGATGGGTGGAGTCTGATGGATTATCTTGGTTACTTTAGACTGGAGTCCAATTTTCTTCTTTGTTAATAGACTTAGCTATTCTGGGTGCCTGTCTGGCTTATGGGGGTTCGTTCAGGTTTTATTTAAACTTGCGCACAAATGTACCTTCTAGGCTTATGGGGGTCCAGTTAGGTTTAGTTTAGTTGTACTTAGTTTATTTCTCGTATGCTCGTGTGCTTTCTTTTCATATCCGCTTTGACCTCTCTATGTCTAGATTCTATCATTTCTTATTGTTTTTACCCTTTTTGCTCAGTCGGCCTTTGATGCTTAGTGAGTACCTTCTGTTTTTATTTCGTGATGCAGGTCCCTGGTAAATTAGCTTCAGCCTTCTTTTGCAGCTGTGATTCGGAGACGAGGGTGAGCACTTGGCGTTTTGGGTTTGTCTTGTCTCCTTCTTTTGTTTTAGCTAGTCTTGTTGCCTTTGAGACACGCTTTGTTGTGGTCCACTTTTGGGACTTTTTTTATTAGATAGCTCTGTACTAGTGACTTCCAGGTTCTGGGGGGGATTTTTGTATATATTTATTTTGGTTTGCTTTCGCCTTGTTGTCCTTTTTTAGATTATTGTTTTCGCTAGTTTCTGCCCTTACGCTCATTGCTTGTTGTTCTGGGTTACAGGTTGGCCTACCTACTGGTGGGGTATAGTAGGTGCCATCATGACTCGAGAAATCGGGTCGTGACAAGTTAGCTTTGTCCATGGTTTAATCACAAAAGCAACCTCATCTAAATTAGTGGTATCTAGTGCTTGTACAAATAGGATGAAAATCAAGATTCTAATAACCTAATTGAAAACAAAGTTACATCGATAAAAGAAATACCAACTTCACCAATCCCAGTTTTTCAAGACAACCAAATCAAGCAATAGGCCCATTCTTTTCCATTATAGATCATATGAGACAGTATAGATACAACAATCCTACATCATGTTGGCGTCACTCATTTTTTCTATATATAGTTTGCACACCGATTTTGTGAGTTTTATCAATCCATTTCCCCACTAGCCTCTTTATTTATTTCTAGCTCTGTCGTCAATATGACTTTAGAGCTTGTTAATCAGTATCTACTCTTAAATGTACAATTCTAAGAATACCATCATTTTAATTTTATATAGATTTTTTAACGAAAAGTTGTAGTGACGAATCAACTATTTATATAAGTTACTACCATGTAATGTCTTGTTAACTGCTACTACCTCCTCTACATTGTTTTTAAATTCTTTGGATGAATTAAAGCATAGATGACCTATATAAATAAAAGAGACAAGCATGAAGCACTAGTTCCCTCCGCCATAAATGTTTTTAGCTAAGCACTAATCGATTTAGATAAGCCAACAGAGGCTACCTCAAATATATCACTAATCGATTTAGATAAGCAGACTCCATATGAAAGGAAAGAAAATTTAACAACACTAAAACACCTTTAGAAGAGTAACCATTGCATACGCACGCTTGATTCATAGTTGGAATTTCTTTAGAGCAAAATTTATTGCCTAGTGTGATCATATGAATCGTTTAAACCAATCAGAAACTGCAATAATCTATGTTCCAGAGATGGTCAATATAGTCTTTCGAATTATCACAACCACAACTCAGTGCAGGCACAATCATATCATATTTATCCCATAGCTCCTTCAACCTCAAATAATAGATAGAGACAGAATTAGTACCTTGAGATAGTCTGGTGATCTCGTTGTGCAACTGAAAGATTCTTATGTGATTCACTTTGTTGAAGTGTTCCTTTAGATCTTCCCACTTTGCATGTGCATTTGATCCATATATTATCTCATTTAGTAAACTCTACAAAATGGAATTCATGATCCATAAATGCACAATATTTTCACATTTGTCCCACAGATTTCAAATATCAGTTCTCTGTGACTCCCTTTTGGAAGTTCCATTCACAAAACCTAGATTCCCTTTTCTGAGAAAAGCAATTAGCAACGACCTGCTCCATAGACCATAATTTTCAACTCTTGAACTCAACAACAAAACAAGAAAAAAGGACTTGAGAAAAAGGCTAACCAGACGTCGGCATCAATAAAAGTATTCTAGATGCTTCTAGTTCAGGGTACTGGAAGAGATACATAAGATATGTCAGTATCCAATAAATGATGTTGGATTGAGACTACTGATTGAACAATGAAGTAAACTGTCCTTAGGTAAACTAATAAAGTTTTGGAGGTTCTATTTTCTTCGATGATAAAAATCTAGAGTCACAGCATCCAAGTAACATATCAATAGAACACGAAACAAACATTTCACATTTGAACTCCAAAGCGACTACAAATTATTAACTTAATCTAAACAAAAAGTGCATCATTCACAGTCAGTGAAACTGCCTTTCAAATTCATGTAAGACAGTCTTTAGGAACTATTACAAGCAAGATAGCATCTCTTCATAAACAAGCACAAGAGCAAAACCAAACGCAACTTATTACAGGAACAAATCATCAAGTAAGAGTGTGTAGAAAGAACCTTATAACAACAGCTTTATCAGAATATCCTTCTCGGCTATCACGAAAGGAATTCCATGAAATACTTGTTGGCTGGAATAAAATTTTAAATGAAACCAATGAATCACATGAAAAGAATATTCCAACAAAATAAAACATAATGTAGAGAAACCAGTATAAAGGATAGAAGTATCAAAACTTCATCATATACGAAGAACAAACAAGCAAGGAAGACTCACATAGTTTCGCTTTGGCAAAGTTGTAAGGCGAATGACTCTCTCAAGCCCTTTAAGAATGATTTATCTGTGAATACACCCAAAAAATATTTCTGAGTTGCAAAAATAAAATAGATTCTTCACCAGTTCTATAATTTCTAATGGAAAAAGGCAGGATTCCCAAAACTAGCAGAGAAAAGGAGCTGAATAGAGTGGGGATAAATAGATTGATCATTAGAATTTCAGCTCTACCCTGCCCATTTCAGATGGCTCTTCCTTGTAAGCAATTAACTTTTGGAGTCATCAGCAGCTCTCAAGTGACATAGCTTTGACTAAAAGAGGAAAAATGAATAAATAAAGGAAATGCAAGCATTAACAATAGTACTGTCATTAAAAAGGAGGCAACACATTTCATATTGGTGGTTCTATGATTGAGCGCTTACTCTAAACCTCTCTGACCTTCAAACATACAGCTGATTCATGAGATACAAATCTAAAATATATGGTTTTGAACTAAGCTATATAACTAAGTAAAAACTGAAGCGAAATCAGTGGGCAATCAAACATATAAATTGTATTCTATATTCAAGAGGCAAAGAACCAAACTAGAACATATTGAAACCACATGGAAAACACTTGAACAATAAAAAGAGCAAAGAACAGTAAGTATAAACTAAAAATTAACTTGAAATTTGTTCTACAAAACACCTTAAACAATGAATCACATCTTAGACAATAAATAGAAAAACAAGCATTAAAGGAAAATTTATGACTCGACCATTTAACACAACAACCGAACTTAACCCACAACAACTCATATACGAGCAATTCACAACATCACACCAAAATCACCTATTTAAACGCCAAGATAGAGATAAAACTAATCAAAACGGAAATTAACATGTTAAAAACAGAATCAAGCTTTTAAAAAAAAATGAATTGTTAAACAAGAAAGAAACCAGACTAACTAGCTAAGAGTACATCTAATTAATCAACCCAACGAGATTATACAAGGATTTAAATAAGATGATAAAATTTACCTTTCCTGGAGCAGCAACTGGGAACAACGAGCTTGACTACGAAGGCAAACCATCACCAGGGTTAGGACTCCAATGAACTCCGATGAACTCGAAAACCACAAAGTACTATGGTTTTTGAACCCTTAACTCTTATTTTTTTATGCTATTTGAGAACTTTCTTGTTTCATTTAACTTATGTTAAATTGTATGTTCTTGTGGGTCCAAAAAATAGCCAACTAAGAGTCGCAGTCGAACACAAGAGGTTCTTGCTTCAAAACACACCACAAATCAGTTTCCTTTTTTCAATTAAGCACAAAGATAATGGCTTCGGTTGGTACTGACAAATACTCCGCATGCAAACTTTTCACAAAAGAAATTCTCTCATTCTCATGAAACATTTTCAAAAACCAAGAATCATTTAAGTGACAACAACTCAAACTCAAGAAATGACTCAATTCATTAACTATTTCACATACTCACTTGACTCAATTAGAAATTTCCAAAATCACCACCTTTTCAGCTTATATGCCCTCACAAGAAAGAAGTGTCCCAAAACCACACACACATATAAAAAAGACAAGGGACAAAGATGCAACACTCACACTCACAAAGAATCATCTCATACACACAAATGTCACACCATAGGCTTGCCCATATTTTCAATCAACATTTACTCAACTCCATTTGGTTAGAAATCTCAAAGGACTTTGTTAAGCTTATAATATAGGCTTAGGGACGGTTGGGATATCATTTAGGTGTAAGTGACTACAGATGTCTAACATGCAACCATTTTCAACTTTTGGGGGATTCAAGTCTCATTTATTCATTTTCTTTCTTAAGTCTTTCCATCCATCTCTCAATTTCTCATTTTTTTTTCTTTTTTTATATCATGTCCTCATGTGGTAAGCTTCCCTTCAGTGAATTTCTCATAACACCCCCAACTTAGGCTTTTAACCTCAACTTTCACAATCTCAAGTACAAGGAGGGAAGGGTTCAAAAGAGGGTTACTTTTTCAAAAAGAATAAGGCTTGTAATGTGGTTGCCAATACTTAAAGGGGACAACTAAGGATATATTTAGTGCAAAAGGTGGGATTTTTAGGCCAAGTGGGCTTCAAGAACATCAAAGAAATCCTAAGATCATTTCTCCAACGAAACTCAAACAAGACCAACATTTCAAGACCAACCGGGCAAGTTCTAGGTGACAAAAGCGGACACAAGGCATTATTCAACACCTCACCACACATGACCTGTAATCAATCAAGATGGTTCAAAATCTTACTTCTTTTTCAAGATACAAGTAGCATTGAACATTTTAACCGTTAACGAATCAAAAGTCACAAAAAAAGTTGTAAGAATTGTCAAAAAAATCATTCATAACATGCTCAAAAGAGAATACGAGGGACTCCCTGAACCGTGAACCATGTCACTTTGTGTTCGAGCTGCTTCTGCATATCGGTCCCAACCTCATAGAGGTCACTATCTCCATCGCCTAAAGGATAATCGATGACCTCAACCGGCAGCCGCCGATTTAATCTCTGAGGTGTGGCGCTTCCAAAAATCAATGGCTCGCATTTTTCCAGCCGTCTCTGGATTTCTTCAAATTCTTTGTGTTGTATATGAAAAATTATCATATCAAGAACAAATTCCTAAGCAGTATAAGCCTTTATAATGTCGTAGTAGTGATAGGGAGAACCCCAAAAATCAATGCAGACCTGCAACCTATGTTAAACCATAAGCTTGTGAATAAAAGGAATAAAAATGGTGAAGTCCTCTCCAAGTGCATTAGCTAGGCAACGAAGTGCATCAATAGTAGCTTTCCTGAGCTCTTCTTTATTCCTATGAATGGAAAGGAGCACCAAGAATTTATCAACACAAACTTGAAGAAAGTATTGCAGAAATCACATAGTACAAAGCTTTTATCAGGTACAAAAACTCACAATTCAGTCTGCTTTAGAATTAAAACAGAAAGGAAAAGGTCAAAAATGATAAGATAAAATCAACTGAGTTTTCGAAAACAGTAGTAGTAGAATCGTCTAGCAATTGTTCATGACATAAGAAAAGAAATTGCATTCAAAATGAAGTTTGGACAGACATGAGAAAAACTCTTGCAATATTGACTGAAATTGAAACACTAATATAATGATTTAAATTTTAATGTTTGCTTCACAATTTTCCAGCCATTTGTGTCAAATTACTGGATGACCTTCGGTAAAAAGAAGCAGAAACTGCAATTAGTATACACTCCAAGGTAATAAATCAGAGTTCAAGGTTCACTTCTATATAAGTGTGTGCGAGTGTAGCTACATATGGGTCAGAATTTGATATCTGAGAGTGTACTCACTAGAGTCAACATCAAAACCGACAAACAATAAATCTTTGTCATTTCATTTGTTATCATCTATTGATTCAAGGAAAATAAGTCTCATATATTATCAGTGATATTCATGTGAAGGAGAAAAATTAGACTCGTCCAAGACAAGCTTCAAGTAATGCACAAGTGAAGCTATGTGTCCAGTAACCTGCAGAATGGAAATGAAGAGAAAAGGAAAGGAGTTTAGGAAAACAAGCAATCATATGGAAACAATGAAACTTAGAAGCATTCCCTTAGTCCCTTTTACACCAACCTGCACACAAGGTATCAATCTTGTAAGAGTTTTGATTGCACCACATCTTACTTCTACTGAAACGTCCACTTTAAACAACCGAATAAGTGCAGGAAAAAGAAGATGCATATGCTCATCTAATGTCCATGCACATTAAGGTGAGACCACTACCATCAACATCAAAGTGATACTAACCAAGGAATGGACCACAGAAACAACCAAGGAAGACTAACCACCAAAGATTTCAAGGGTGTGGAGAATAGGAATTACATATGTGTAGTCATTAAACCTCTCTGCATCAGTAAGAACTTGAATACAACAGGGAAGTATATCAGGAAGATACTTTTTGAATTCATAATTGAGTGCCAAGCAAAGTTGCTCCACGATATGCAGAATCTAAAATAACAAATGAAAACGACCAGTAAGATCATTAACCAAAGCATATGATTATAATGACCTACACCAAAAGTATGTGCAGTATATTAATACCAACTGAAACTACTACTTACAGGAGCAATGTGAATAGGTTTGTTAGCAATAGGTGATGACCATAATTCTAATATCAGAGAGAGCTACTCTGGCAAATATTTATGGATGTGCTCCAAACAAAAAATCATTCAACAGACCTTAAGAAAATTACAAATCCAAAAGAACAACAAGACAGACAATATAATTAAACGAAATATTACCTATCGTGCAATAGATACCAAGGTTCCAAGTTTCCATGTTATAAATTCCTTTACACCATCCTCATATATACGTACAATGTGAGAGATCAAGCAAAACCTATAGAAAAATAAACGATACCATCATAAATAAGCATCTCTGGTAAAATCATCCACAACTAATGTTTGGGAAAAGAAGGGTATACCAATTACAAGCAATAAAATTCACTATGTTCTACTTAAGTTTACAACTTCCCCGTGTCATTGGCTGGTTGTCCCCTACTTTTATAAGTTAAAAAAGTAAATATCTTTATTCAGCTCAGGTTCTTTTTTCTCACCTTTTCTCTGTAAAAAGGGTGCAAATGGGAGGGTCTTCCGTGCGTGGACATCCAGGTGAACTGTTTGTCACATGCTAAAGAACCACATTTGGTGAAACACCAGGGGAAGGATGAACTCACATTTTTAAACATACTAGAGGTGCAGGCCCATGCCAGCACAGACCCAACATTGCGAATGTGATACACACATATTATATTTATATATATTAAGTATTGGAGCCAAGTTTTACAAGACACATATGTACATTTTATTTACATAATCCAAAAGGAAGTGATGCTTCAACGATTGTCTTGTTGTGAGTGAGACCTGTTATGCAAAATAGTGAAGGTCAAAAGTGAATAAAAAATAAGTATGTTTAGTAGCCAACCTGGTGAGATAGTTTGTAAGAGGCATCGCGTGGAAGTCGATGACACAAAAAGTGGCTCCAATCATATTTCAAAATGTAGGTAACATCATTTGCTTCTTTAGCTGTTGCTGAAATTAGTTCAAACTCGTTGATATTGCGGCCCATTGAATAAAGAATATCATTAATATGAATTAGTACTTTATAACGAATTTCTTTTGAAGATAAACCTGGATATTTGTTGAAATCTTCAAACATTGTAGGTTCAAATTTTTCCCATAACTCTTTAGGGTTATTTGGATTACATTAAACTAACAACACAGAAAATAAATATCTTAAGCTGGACGAGATTTGATAACTCACTGCTTTAGACATACATTCTGTTAAATTATTCTCAGAAAACAAAAATCTTCTTTTCTCTGCAGATTCTCTAAATGTACTACAATATTCTCCATTGACAGTTAGTAAGTCTTCATATGATTTAGGTCCTCTTATATTCATTAAAAGGAGTCTAAGATAATAACTTTCTCCTTTAGTTGGGTGACACGTCACAACACGACCAATTGCATTTCTTTGTTTATGACGTGTCCACATTTTATATGAAGTTGACCATACAAAATATTCTAAAAATTCTCTATATAATAAATTTAAATTCATAGCTTCCTTATTCATTAGGAAAAATCCAGTTAACACAATTTTTTTAATTATAGGATTATTTATAATTTTATCAATATTGTCAGTATTTTTTAAGGAGACAAGTTGTCCATCAAGATGAAGTTGAAGATGGTATACACATGGATTCATTTCACTAATAGAAAAAACTTATATACGTCATGTAGCTTCTGGTGGAGATACCCATCGGGCGGATTGGTATTCTTTTGTTTCGTCAATTTCTATATTTGTATAATTAGTGTGTAAATGAAATACAATTTTATCATGTCCTTTGCATATATACTTGTAAATATATTTTACAATTTTAATATCATGACAGTTGAATTTACAAAGCAACTATGGATTGTAAGTAAAGAGATTGAGAATCAAAGCAAACTTGAATGAATCTTATTCAAATGTAACATCAACTTAAATACAGGTAAGATGTAACTAACTTGACTAATTCTAAGGAACTGTTCTAAAAACTTAATATGTAACTAAGTTGACTAAAACTAAGGAACTACTTTAACAACTTAATCTAAATCTACTCTAACAACTTGATAAGAATTAATAACAAACTAACAAACTAGTGAGTATGTCAACACACCCCCTCAAGTTAGGTGTGGTGCAACAATGCCTAACTTGGATAAAAATCGTAGGAAGGCAGGCTTGGACAGCGGCTTTGTGAAAGTGTCTGCAACTTGATCCCCGCCAGGAAGATATTTGACTACCACTCTACCTGAGTTCACACTGTTGCAGAGGTAGTGAAAGTCTACTGCAATGTGCTTCTTCTTAGTGTGGAAGACTGGGTTCTTGCTGAGATATGAAACACCAATATTATCACAAAAAATGCTTGGCGTTTGCGAGACTTGATATCGTAATTCAGTCAACAGATTGTGTACCCAAGTAAGTTTAGAGAGTGCATTGGCTACCGATTTGTATTCTGCTTCAGTAGAGGACCGAGCAACTGATTGTTGCTTTTTAGAGGACCAACAGATTGGATTTGGGCCCAAGAAGAGTATGTAACCAGATGTGGATATTCTATCATAGGGATCACCTGCCCAATCAGCACCAGCTTACATATACAGATTACTATCAGAGTGGCTAGAGATTTTCAGGCACGACGTGGATGATGCCTTGAGGTATCGAAGCACCCTTTTTACTGCTTTACAATGCTCTAGACTTGGGGATTGAATAAATTTTGAGAGTTTGTTAACTGCAAAGGCAATATCAGGACGCGTGAATGATAAGTATTGCAATTTACCAATGGTGTGTCGATACAAGGTTGCATTGGTATGAGGTGAACCATCGGCTGCTTTGGGTGGTAAACTTGAACAGATGGGTGTCGTAACTCCTTTACAGTCGGCCATATCCACATTTGAGAGAATCTCAAGTATGTATCTGGATTGTGATAAGACAATCCCATTTGGAACATGTTTGACTTCGATCCCCAAAATATAGTTGAGTTCACCAAGGTTCTTTAGGGAGAACTTGTAAGCCAGAGAGTTGATTACATGTGTGACCAAGTTTGGGTAATTCCCAGTAATGAGGATATTATCAACATACACTAGAATATACATCGTGAAAGCTTCAGATGTAAAAATAAATAGAGAAGCATCTGATTGAGACTTAACAAACCCAATTTTAGTCAAGTGAGATTTGAGATCTTCATACCAAGCACGAGGAGCTTGTTTTAGACTATAAATAGCCTTTTGGAGATGGCATACATGATTGGGAAAATCAGGGTTGACATAGCCTTTCGGCTGCACCATGAATACTTGCTCCTGTAAGTTACCTTGCAAAAAATGCATTATTCGCATCAAGCTGCTGCACTTTCCAGTTATTTTGAATTGCAATAGAAAGTACAAATCGGATGGTGGTTGGTTTGACAATCGGACTGAAAGTTTCATGAAAGTCCAGTCCTGGACATTGTGTGAAACCTTTTGTGACTAATCGCGCCTTGTACCTGTCAATAGAACCATCATCTTTCCTTTTAATGCGAAATAACCACTTACAATCAATAACATTATTATCAGGTCCCTAGATACTAGTTCCCAAGTTTGGTTTTTCATTAAGGCTTCGTATTCCAGATCCATTGCATTCTTCCATTCAATGTGCTTAACTACTTACTTAAACATATTTGGAGTGGGAGAAAGGTGAGCCAAGAAGCTGAATTTTTTCTTTGGTGTGAAGATATTATTTTTGGACCTTGTGACCACACCGGATGGCGGAGGGACAGCGTCTGGTGACATAATTGTTGGCTGTTACGGTGGCTGTTGGTTGATTGGTGGCCGACGGGAATAGTATAATGATTGAGAGGTGTTGTGGGCTACTTCATTAAATAGTGAAGGAGGTTGGGAAGAGATAGGAATCATACCTGATGAAGTGGAGACTGCTGGTAGTTGCCTTTCAATTAAGGACTCTGGAGTGTTTGAATGAGAGGGAACTGTTAGGGTGATAAGAATAGGAGGCGGAAGAGTTGGAACAAGATTGGAGTCCAAATTTAATTGGACTTCTAGATGAGTATCCTTACCGACTTGTGACTCTATGATTTCCCATTGTAACGTGGAAAACTTGTTTTTCAAGTGTGAGAACATTTGAGGGAAAGGAAAAATATCTTCATAAAATTGAACATCACGACTGACGACAATTTTTAAGAGCATAGGATTAAAGCAGAGGTGTGCATGATGAACAATAGAAACTCCTAAGTAGACACACGGTGTAGATCTAGGCTGAAATTTATATTTTGTATATGGCTTAAGCCATGGATAACAGAGACAACCAAAAATTTTTAGCGAAGAGTATTTTGGCGGTTTGCCAAACAATTTTTTGTAAGGAGAATCATTATTCATGCTAGGTGTAGGGAGTCTATTTATGAGATAGACAACATGGTGACATGCAAAGGACCATAGTTCAGATGGTAGGGAGGCTTCATTGAGAAGAGTTTGAGCTGTTTCGACAATGTGACGATGTCGTCGTTCAGCGATTGCAACTCGTTAGGGCGTGTAGGGTGGGGAGATCGAATATTGAATGCCATGGCATTGTAGGTACTTTTTAAGACTTGTGTATTCACCCCCTCCATCAGTATAAAGTGAGACAATTTTGTGTTTGAATTTTTTTTCTAATAAAGGATGAAAGTTTGCAAAAATTGAAGCGACTTCACGTTTGTTTTTTATTGTATACAACCAAGTGTATTTGGTGTAATGATCGAAAAAAATGCAGTAATACAACTTTTTATCAATGGATAAAATAGGTGATGGACCCCATAAATCACTAAACAAAGTTTGAAGTGGTGCATTACTATTTAAAGTGAGTCGTTGAAATGGCAAACGATGAGATTTATTTGATGAGCACGAATTACAAAAATGAAACTTTTCTTTGGTGGAAAAGGGAAGTGAAAATTTATTCAGTACTAAATCTAGGATTTTCAGATGAGGGTGACCCAAGTGACGATGCCACAGTTGACAGAAAACTTTGGTGGAGGTGAAGTTGGCAGAAGGTGACACATGATCCCTTTGTGGCCACTCATAGAGTCCGTGTTTATTCCGGCCTTGTACAAGCAAACTCCGAGTTTTGAGATCCTTCACAAGAAAAGAGTATGGAAAAAATTCGATTGAGGTCAGACTGTCAGTGCAAAACTTAGCAACAGAAATAAGGTTCTTTTTGATAGCTGGAGCACAAAGAGTGTTATAGAGCATGAAATTGGAGTTAGAAGCCTTAATTTGAGTTAAACTAGTGTGAGTAATGGGAATAGTTTTACCGTCACCCATGGACACTTCCTCATTACCAGTGTATTCTGCAAGATTATCTGACTCGGTTGTGACATGATGAGTTGCTCCAGAGTCAAGGATCCAAGGATTTGCATTTGAGTGATGAATTGACACAAAGTTGACTTTAGCTTCAAAGTGATTGTGCGATTTTGAGCGACACACATCAGCTGTGTGACCGATCTTTTGGCAAAGTTGGCATTTTACCGCTTGCCTGGGTAGTCTCCCATTCTGTTGATTTCTAGAGACCGCCTGTCGTGGAACTTGTGGTCTTGAAGATTGATTTGGGAAACGACGATTATTTTTTTGAAGTTGGGGCTGGAAGTTGGTCCTTTGTACAACTGCAGCCGTGATGATGGAGGATGACCTGTCAATATCTTGATGTTTGAGAAAGAGTTCATGGTCCGTGAGTTTCTGGAATAGCTCCTCAAAGCTTAGGGCTGTGTTACGCGCACTTATAGTGGCACTGATTTCATGATACTCATGACCTAGGCCACTCAAGATCTTGACTGCTAGTTCATCATCAGCCACTGGATTGCCCGCTACTTTGAGAGCATCAACAACTGATCTGATCTCCTGTAGGTAAGTAGCAACTGTCTTGGAGGCCTTTTTCATGTTTTGCAACTAATCTCGTAAGCTGAAGATGCGAGTGTGACTCCTATTAGCATAAGCTATATGAAGGAGAACCCAAGCTATTTTTGCCGAAGAGGCAGTTGCAACAGTGGGAGAAATGGTGGGGTCAACATATGCCATCATTGCCTGTTGAATTATTTGGTCTTGGCAAAACAACAACTCATATTCTGGATTGGAGATGGTACTATCAGTTTGTGTGATAGTGGTTGGCGGAGCAGATTTGGCACCAGTGAGATGCCCAAGGAGCTTGTGTCCATTGAGTAGCATCACTAGTTGCGCCTTCCAAGTGGCAAAATTGAGGGTACCTTGCAGTTTGATAGGTAATTGGGCAGCTGGATTGAATTGTACCACATGAGTGGTAGTCGAAACTGCAGCAGCACTATCACTGGTGGTAGCAAGAACAACCATGTTTGGATGCAAAGAGAGGAATTTTTTTTTTGGATCGAACTCGTGAGAGTTTTAGAGAGGCTCTAATACCATAAAGAGATTGAGAATCAAAGCAAACTTGAATGAATCTTATTCAATTTTAACATCAACTTAAATACAGGTAAGATGTAACTAACTTGACTAATTCTAAGGAACTATTCTAACAACTTAATATGTAACTAAGTTGACTAAAACTAAGGAACTACTTTAACAAATTAATCTAAATCTACTCTAACAACTTGATAAGAATTAATAACAAACTAGTGAGTATGTCAACAGTAAGGGACAACCCATGAGTTATCAAGAAGATGACCTCCAATTTTTATACATTGTCCTGTATTTCGTCTTCTATAAATTGGATAAGAACTTTTACCTTTAGTAGTATGTTCAGAATATTGCTTTGGATATTTGAATTTACAATGACCTTTTTTCCCCGTACAAGATACAAGGTTTAATGTACCACAAGGACCATGTATCATGTGTAAACAAACAAGTTCAAATAAATGAGGATTTGTTTAAGGATCTGGTAGCTTGATAAACAAATTTATCATATGCTTCAGGTGTTAATATTTTATATTTTTCTTCAAGTATAAAAAGGAAATGAGCATGAGGAAGCCGTTTTTGAAATTCTATTGTATACATAGATGCAACAACTTTGCCAAATATATGTGCGCTTAATATATTTTTTTTAATTCTTCTAATTTTGCTCGAATCATTTGACAAACTAAATATGGTCTATTTTGTGCTTGGTAAGTTGACAACAAATTTTATTTAATTTCAGGCCAAGCAGGATTACATGTCATAGTTAAAAAAATTATCAGGCTTTCCAAAACGTTGGACTAAAGCCATAGCATCCATGTATCGTCGGTAGATATACATATCTCTAGGAACTCCCATAAAACTAAGGGGAATTATTCTATGTTTACCTTCTTGTGAAGCTTCTCTTTCACCACGCCGCAGAACATCTAGAAGCTCACCTAACATATCAGTTTTAAGCAAGTCTTTGTTGAAAGATGCAAAATCAAGTCTTTGAGTTTCAATTTTGATCCATTCATCTACTACATATTGTTGGAATAATCTGCCTGAATGCAAAATTTTATTTTCATCATCTCTTATTTGAAGTTTATAACAATAATATTCACGACAAGAAACAATTTATCTTTTTCACTTACCTTTGCTCATAATTTCATCTTCTAAATTTAAAAATCCATCAATTGATGTTATGTTTTTAACATTTGGTAATTCTTCGTTTTTACAATATTTTTGTGTTGCACAATAATTAATTGAAGGTTTGATTTCTTAATACCACAATGTCATCCATTTTCACCATAAGGAAATAGCAATGGATACTGTAATGGATCATAACAGCCGTAATAATAATTTACTAAATGGCTTCTATCACTTTTGGTATATATTCTGATATGAGGTGTGGAAATATAATTGTTAGTAGATTTCTAGCCATATTCCTGCAACCTCTAATGCAGTTGGTACATTATATGTCTGTTGATTCGAACCAACATCACATTTAAGAGCAATATATAAATCAGATAACTGTGGAATATTTATTAAAGATTTTAAGAATATAGAGTATGGATTAATTTGTAATATTCCCATTAAAGTTTCCACAATTTCTTCAATTAATTTATCAGAACTTGCCATTCGAGTTTTCAATTCATTTTCACTATCAAAATAGTATAGTTGAAGATTTTTCACTTTTTCACCACTTGGCATTAAATCCTCTAGGAAATGATACATTTTACTTTGAACCCGGAATGTGTAAATACCTTTAATTCTTTTCACTAAATCTTTATCGTAATTTACTCCAAGGGATGTGAAGGCAAACATATTTTTGTAGGTTCTTATATAAGTTCGGAAAAGTTTTGATTTCACATTATTTTCAAGATAGAGATTTTTCAAATCTGGTGGAAGTTGGTGGGAAATTAGCTTAATAGCACCTTTAGCACAACATAAACCTACAGATTCATATTCACATCTTTTTGCAGCACAGAATTTACATTTTGGGACAGATTTTAACATATAATAATTTATGGATGTTTGTGTCGTTGTTGAATTTTCTTCACATTGTTCATTGGTATTTGATGTTGATCCTTTCATGTAAATGGAGTTAATATTGTATCAATATATATACTTATTTTTCTAAAAAAATGGCAATATAATTTTCTAACCTATTTCAAATTGATACAGGCAATCTCCTCGGAGAACAGGATGTTGTTTAGCAGAATTTGGCAGCTCGAAGGAAGATTCAGAGAGGGTTGAGTCATCAGCGAAATGTTGTCTCCTTGACTCAACTTTATTTGCCCGAGTTTTTGTTAAGGCAATTTTCTCATTTTTGTTCGACATCATCAACAACGCTTTTCTATTAGCCATAAAGCATTACCTAATAGTCAAGAGATTATACAACCACAGGAACACAGAGCTCGAACGGATTTGTTTAATCAACATAGATGTCACGAGCTTATTTTTGACTGCCTCAGCGGCACACAATTTACCCGTGCGGTGCACAAAGCTCCATATAGCCTAGGGCCAGCCTTTCAACTTTTTCCAGTTACCTCAATACGATCCTTTTACCTGTGGAGAAGTCTGCCTCAAGGCTTCCCCATTATGTCGCCCGTCGCATGTTTAGTTATGGCATTGACATGTATTCGACTAATATGGCGTGCATACATGTTGGATCACTTCCATGTGTGCCTTGGGATTTGGCTATGGACATACTTGTGCCTTACCGGGACCTGAGCATCGTTGCAGCATACATTTCCAATCCTCAAGCTTGTCAGTCACATCGTGCACCAGCACTTAGCCGTCACATCACCTGAATAGGGCAACGTTTGATCCTTGGCCTTAGCCATGTGTGTCTTCATGTGTCCTAGGCCATAGCCCAACATAGAGGTCTTTTCCCACAAGGAGAATGACTCGAAGGGCACAATGTTCGTCATAGAAAGCCTCCACAGCCACCGGGATTCCCAACATTGGCTACCGAGCCATACGCCGCCCATATAGCTTTCGTAACTCATATGGGTACCTAGGAAACTCCTTTGAGATGCCTAGGCAGGCCCTTGAAGTTCCCTTCAAGGAGGCACAGTTGGGGGAAAATCCCCGGGGGAGGCTGGTAGGCTATCACCATGTATACCCCCTTTATATATGCTTAAAATAATAAAACCCATGTGACAGGGAGTTGACATGCTTCTGCCAGAGAATCATAATGGGCCATAGACGGCTCTACCAAACTCCATATGACGTGTCGTCCTGTTATAATTACTCTTATTGACTTCCTTCACACTTCCATGAAGTTTCATCCCATTCCCACGCTCGTAGAACATGTTATAGCCTTTGGCCTATTTGCATAATTACGACAATGTCATCGTCCTTGGCTAATTCAAAGACGTATCCAAACGAACTTTGTATGCCCCCAAATCTGGTAGCATATATAAGAACATGCGAGGAAGAAGACCCTATCTCGGAATTCCCAGATTCAACTTTTAGCTCAAGAACGTCCGACAGTCACATACCTCGCCGGACATGGCCTTCACCGATAGGCTAAGCCCTTGGGTGCACCCCAAGTCCTTGTCAAACATCTTTGGCACTATTAGGGCATGTCATGAAACATCTCAAATGGTCGTTGCATATTGTCATGGCCCTATGCCTCATAATACTAATTTAGCCCCTCCTTCAACACACGCCGCTTGCATAGCTAACATAGGTGCGATCTGCTTGGCCAGCGCTCGTTGGTTGACTTCCTGGCCAATGTAGATGCCCATATTTCTGGGGCGTTACACCCTCACACACCCAATAAAGTCATCGTATCAATGACATACGACACCAACGAAGACCCGAACTTTGTCCCCTTGGGGCTTTACATCGTAGTTCCCAATCCATGTGTGATGAAACTTTTTCGACTCCTCTTAAGACTTAGGCATGTCCCTCGCACTTCCTTCTCCCATGTTTTGTCCAAGCTGCATCTGCACTACACCTTCCGGTGTTCACTTGGACGGTGTCTCCATACCTACACCCCTCACATTCTTCAGCTATATGGAATCCTTGTTCTTCCTTGCAATAAACTTGCAATGATACTAGTGCCGCAAACAAGAATAAAGTATTGGAGGACTCAAAAGTGTGTCCCGAGCACCTTCAGCCTAGCCTAGTAACTGGATACATCATGGCGAAAACTTTCTAGTACCGCAAACAAAACTAGAGAATTAGAGGCTTCGAAAACATGTCCTTGACATCTCTAGCCCGGTCCAGAATCTGAGTACCCTATGGATAACTAACAGTCCCACTATGTCTTCACTTTCATTGGAAGATATCGTTCCTTTCAAACACTTGCATTGAACATCACAAACATACCTCGGCCTGATTGGCCGGGAATGTAGGCATCCTTCGATGTGGCATCTATGCCAACCATACCCTTATGGTCCTTCATCAAACTTGACCTTGTCCCAATCGACATACAACTCGGCCTTTGGCACTGATGTTGCAACATGGCACCTTTGGTCATTATGTGTTCCGCACACGTAGGCACCCTGCACTTCCTTGGGATGTATTTCTGGCAAGTACTTCATAGATCAAAGTGCCGACGTTCACATTCATCGTTGAACAAGACTCTTCATCCAGAACATTCTCTTCCCCTTTGTAGCTATTTGATTCAAGTGTACCGTAGTACACAAGCCTATGGTGAGTACCCAATGGTGCTCCTAATTATCAGCTTGGTCGATGGCGAGGTGTGCACGACACTTCCATCTTGTGGTCTCCCCCTCAATCTTCTACTCTTGGAAATCCTTCATTGACGAACTTGGATACCCATCTAATTCAGACACTTCGGCTAATCCCACCTTGATTCATTTCCTTAACAAGTACTTTGGTCACTATGCCTCCTCATGAATGAATCGGCTGACGTGCCCCTCACACACCCTAGGGCTGACTCAACATTTTCTTGACATTACGATCTTTTGCAAAGACGCATGCATTCAGGCCCAACTTCACGGTAGTGGTGTGTGTAGCACGATTAACTTGCAAGCTCTAGCTTGCTCATGCGTTAGGTTCCAACCTACTCTTCCAACATGATCCTCATGTAGGGACTCTCCTGTCATTCTTCGCAACATCAAATGGCTATGTAAACACAATAGAAGGACATATACAAACGCCCTCAAACGTGGCTCAAGTACATCCATGTCGAAAGGACACTCAATTGATGCATGCACCACATCTATGGCAAGATCTTTACATAATCAAGGCCCAAAGTTTGACATACCTCTCATTTGACATGGTTGCACGATCTGGCAGATGTAGAACCATTTACTAGACCCATTTACTAGCCACCCGACTTATCAGTACATTCCTGTTGTCTTCATAAGCCTAGACTCGTTCATGGTTGACAACTTAACTCATCACATGAAATGAACACATCCAGACCGATAAGCTTCTGATGCACTCACCATCTCTGCCTAACGTTCATCGTGTAGACTATGTTTCCTTCTTAACAAGCTGCCAAGAGACTGCTCATAGAGTTTTAGGAAAGCTGGCAGTTGGTCACAATCTAGGACATTTGAGCAACATCTATTTGTTTGTTCAATTTCGTAACAATACCACGATAGCATCACATGAGGTGCATAGAATATTACTTTGATAATAAAGACCAAGAGCAAATACGAAAAATAAAAACATTATGTAAAAAATTAACAAAGCTATGTTTTTCGGATGAAAATAAAAGATTTACCTACATAGTAGAATCGGATGCTAGTGAAATAAGTTATGGAGGAGTATTGAAATATAGATATGATAAAGAAAAAATAGAACACCATTGTAGATATTATTCAGGTACCTTTACAAATTAAGAAATAAAATGGGAGATAAATAGAAAGGAATTATATTCAATATATAAATGCTTATTAGCCTTCGAACCATATATTGTTTACAATAAATTTATTGTGAGAACAGATAATACACAGGTAAAATGGTGGATAACAAGAAAGGTACAAGATTCAGTTACAACAAAAGAGATACGAAGACTAGTATTAAATTTACTGAATTTTACATTTACAATAGAGTTGATATGCACTAACAAGAATGTTATTGCAGATTACATATCAAGACAAAGCTACCCAAACTGAAAAAGAAGATACAATGGAAGATACAATGGGGAATCTAATTAAAATGATGACAACACTTTGCACAAAAGTGGACAATATAGACAAAGAACTACAAATATTGAAAACGAGTCAGCAGCATGACTATAAAAATGCGGAGATAAGTCGATCGGAAGACTCTAAACTTCCAGAGATACAAGGTGACGTTGGGAAACACCTAAAAACCCATACTCATAACGATTATTTACTTTGTGCAGCTACTGGGAGCACATCATCTACAAAAGAAAAAAAATGATATGTCAATACAAATATGAACAAAATATTCGAAAAACCATTTATACCAAGAAACCAAAATCCTTTATTCATACCACCACAAATAAATACCTACAAAGAAAGTCTAAACCAGGATAAAAAGACCTACAACCATATAGCCAAAGCCTACATAGAAAATATCCACAAAATACAAACTTTTCTGAACAAAAGTCCCAGATCTACAAATACCAAAAACCCAAATGAAGATTATATTACCCAACCACTACAAGGATATAATAAACTAATCGCACTACCAAAGACCAATTCAAATCTAGTAGCAACTTGTTATAACTATGGATTATTGAACACAGTATATACCCAAACAGGTGATGAAATAGCAACAATACCAGAGCTACACAAAGCATTTATGAACTATAAAAGAATAACAAAAGGAA
>JAJOOR010016664.1:0-24943 GCA_036250505.1 Solanum acaule
TAGAGTCCTATGTGGGCACATAGTTAAGGGTCAAGGAGATTGCTTCTAGAAACCCTAACTTACTAAACGTGGGGGTTTCCATCTCATGAGACAACACATACCGTGGGTAATTCGGACTTTCTAAACATGAGGAAACCCATGTGGGGAGCCGGACTTACTAAACGTGAGACCCCCATCTCATTTACATGCCCTTTCAGCGCTAAGCATCTAATTCCCTTTTGTAATCATCTTAGGCATCACATAAGTTCACATTAGCCTTTACTAGACTCTTATGTAGACATCTTACCATAATAGCTCATATGTGTTCATAAGTGAGTAACAATCCTTTCATCTTAGAAACACTTAGTAAGTGAGTAAACCTTTCACTTTACATTACATTATAATCATGAGAACTACCTTTCAATCATATAACAATCATACCATAACATACATACATACTTCATAGTTAATTCATGTGTAGAGGGTTAAAGATGAGGATACTAGGTCATCAATACCACAACAACACATTAGGTATAGCTTCATTACAATCTACGTAATTCACCTTTGTTCAAGAACCTTCATCATGTGAGAATGACCTTTCACATTATCATACCATGCATAACATAGACTAGTTTAGAGTACAATTGAGGAAACCTTTCAAGAGACTCACATTCATTACATTAGCAATAGCTTCATTCATTCATGTGTGTGTACATGTGTGAGAAAGCCTTGCACATAAAGCACCTTTACTCATAGCATGTTCATATTGTGTTAACAAGAATTACCTTCAATTCAACATAACAACAATAATACCAACATCTCACAACATTCATACTTGCTTTGCATATCATCATAACATGCTCAATTACCAACTAGGGTTAGAGGGAAGAGGGAACGATCATCCAACTTCATCATACATGAATTAAGCAAGTACATTCAACAAAACATAAAGAACCACATTGATATCATCTCCTCATAGCCCTGAAGGCCCCATTCAAGACTTAACCCTAATTCCATAGTAATCATACATAATTTAGGGTAATATCATCATACAAACATGAATTACATAGCATCACATTCAATTCATATCCTTCAATCACTATTCAACACAAACTAGGGTTAGAATTGGAGAAAGAAGGGGAAACATGGGTCTCATGGGGATTCTTCAAAAATCACCAACACTACATGAATCCATCCATAATTGTTCATATATCATCAATAAAAATCAGTTTATAACAAAAATTCAACATTTATAAAGAAGACCCAGATTTTTGGATTGAAATCTACAATTTGGGAGACTTTGAAAACCATCTTTGGAAGGACTTCTTGGGGAAAGGGATCCCAAGAGTGAAGAGCAACCATACCTTAGTTAAACCCTATGAATTTAGTGTGAAACCTCCCATCTACAAGCCCTTGCTAAGCTCCTTCCAAGTTCTTCAATGGAGTCTTGAGTTGAGAGAGTTTTGAGAGAAAGAGGGTTTTGAATTTAGGAGAATGACTTTAAAAATAGACTTAAAACCATATATATTTATCATATAAACCATTTAAAATCAACCCCACATAATAAACAATTAAAACAACATTACTTAAAAAACCCCTCACTTGGGTAGCCCCGCCAGGGACCAAGGACGACCTTACGGACCGTGAAGGGGGACCACGGCCCGTGAAGGTGCCCGTGGTTCCTAGGCAGTAGCTCCACTAAGGCTTGCCAACCTCCAAACGGCCAAGGAAACTCCAAGGCCATCTATACGGACCGTCATCATCACCACGGCCCGTCAAATGGGTCGTGAAGAATTTCCAGCCTGACAGTGCTTCACTATATCAGGAATAACTCTTTACTCCGAGATCGGAATTGGGAAAACTCAGTGGTGTTGGAAAGAGGACTCAGAGACCTTTAATTCTATAGGTCATGTCATACCTAAATCATTTTGAGCTAAGAGATATGACCATTTGAAGTTGACCATATACTCTAAGTCTAATGGAGAGCCCTTCACGTGAGGCTCCACGAGCCGTGGTGCCTACTACGAGCCGTGGTGCCTCTCATGGTCATGATACATTATCTAGGAAAACTCCCCTTAGTCTTCCCACGAGCCGTGAAGTGGCTCGTGTGGAGGGGTTGTTTTTGGGCAGCCTTTGTTTAGCCACTGCCTAGCCTACCACGAGCAGTGGTCCTCACCACGAGCCGTGGTGGTGGTCGTGGAAGGTGAGGCACTGTCCATGAAAGAGTGGACTACCCTAGTCCTCTTCCTTGGCTCTAACCCTCAAACTTAGCCTCACTTAGTCTACTAGTTTCCGGACGTCATGGTCGTTTCTTGACGTTTGATCTCTAAAATCACCAAACTACCTTTAATAGCTATTTTTCATCATTTAAACATGTTTCCAAGCATAAACTAACATGTGAGGCTCTAGGTCAACCTACTAGATTCAGTCAAGCCTTAGATAGGTCTTACTAGTTTCGTACGGGGCGTTACATCCGATGATCCATAACTATCCCTTCTTTCACCATGAAGTGACACTTCTCCTAATTGAGCACAAGATTGCAGTCTTCACACCGTTTAAGCACCTCGGCCAAATGATCCAGATAATGATCAAAAGAGTCATCTACCACAGAGAAATCATCCATAAATACCTCAATAGTTTCCTCCACCATATCATAAAATATCGACATCATACAACGTTGGAAGGTCGCTGGAGCATTACACAACCCAAATGATATCCGTTTGAAGGCGAAAGTCCCATAAGGGGAAGTGAATGTGGTCTTCTCTTGGTCTTTCAGAGCTATAGAAATTTGATTGTAGCCTGAATAACCATCAATGAAACAACACCACCCCTTACCCGCAAGTCGGTCTAACGTCTGATCCATGAACGACATAGAAAAGTGGTTTTTTTCTGTCCAAGCATTTCATTTCTGGTAGTCCATGCAGACTCTCCATCCAGTCACGAGCCGCATCGGAACAAGCTCGTTTCTCTCATTAGGTACCACAGTAATCCCACCTTTCTTAGGCACACACTAAACAGGACACACCTAACTATTATCTGCAATGGGATAAATAACTCCAGCATCCAACCACTTGGTGATTTGCTTCTTAACTACCTCTTGCATAGGTGGATTTAGTCTTCTCTGGTGCTCAATACTAGGCTTGTGATCCGGCATGAGTTGAATTTTATGAGAACAAATACCAGGAGGAATCCCAATAATGTCCACAATAGTCCATCCAATAGCTCGCTTGAACCTCTTCAACACGAACACCAATGCCTCAACTTGTGTCACATTCAAATCTGCCGTAATGATGACCGGTAAAGTACCACCTCTCCCCAAGAATACATACCTCAAATGTGATGGTAGAGCCTTAAGCTCTAATTTCGGAGCCTCATCAACAGACGGTCTTGCAGGTGGAGAGTTGTGATTCTTCATGTCTAACTCCAATCTCTTTGGTTTTGAACGGAATTCAAACCTATCAAGTGCAGCGACCAATTCATCATAGTCTTTAATACCATCACTCTCAAAATTCATCATTACCGCTGCTAGTGCATCAACACCCAACCTCTCTTCAATAGACACCTCAGAACCACTCTCTACAACATGCGTCACCATATATACCGATTTGAGCTCACTACTCTGCTTCATGGACCTATAAATATTGAAAATTGCCTCTTCATTATTCAATCGAAACTTCATCTGCCCTTTGTCCATATCATCCAAGGCATGCCCAGTGGCAAGGAATGGTCTCCCAAGAATAATGAGAACCTCAAAGTCAACATCACAATCAAGTATCACAAAATCCGCCGGAAAGATAAAAGACTCCACTTTCACTAGTACATCTTGGAGCACACCAATGGGATTCTTCACAGTTCTATCAGTCATAAGCAGTCGCTCCTGCTCTACGGAGCCCTCTGGAGCTAGAGTTGGGGCAGCATCGCAGTCGGTTTTGGATCTCCTAAACCCAGCTTCTTGTAAATAGACAATGGCATCAGATTGATACTAGAACCCAAATCACACAACGCCTTTGCAAAATGTAGCAACCTAATGGTACAAGGAATAGTGAAAGCACCAGGATCCTCCTTCTTCTGCACAAGGGACCTTGTAGCAATAGCACTACAATGTTGCAACTTATCATCATCTTCAGAACTCACAGCCCGTTTTTTAGTTACCAAGTCCTTCATACACTTTGCATACCCAGGCATTTGCTCCAAAGCTTCTATTAATGGCACATTGATGGAAAGTTGCTTCAACATACTAATAAACCTATGGTATTTTCCTTCTTCAGTCTTCTTCACTAACCTTTGTGGGAAAGGAGGTGAAGGTCTAGGCACGGGAACAACTTTCTGAGTTATCTACGCTTTTTTCTCTGTTGCATTCTCGGGCTCTTCATTTACCTCAATCACATCATCATTTTTACTAGCCTTAATTTCAACCCCAGACGGCATCGGTGGATGAATGGTATTCTTACCCCCTCGATTAGTGACTGCCATACAATGCCCATCATTTTTTGGATTTTGGATGGTGTTGCTAGGAAGTCTACCAAGTTGACGTGGGTTTACTGTAGTAGACAACTGAGTCATCTGTTGATTAAGATGCTTGATTGACACTGCATGGGGATCAACTTTTTTACCAATACCAGACAAGTCATTTCGCATCTCCTTCACATTCTCATTAGTTGAATTAAACCTCTTCATCATCTTCTGCATCATATCCTCAATAAGTGACATATTACCTCCAGCTTCCTTATTACCAGATTCCCAATTTTGAGGAGGTACATAAAGCCCAACCCGATCATTTCTATTGCCATAATTGTTCCGGTTGTAGTTGTTGTCGCGATTATAGTTCCCATCCCAAACATATTGACGCTCTCGGTTGTAGTTGCCATAGTTTCGACCTTGGTTTCCTTGACCTTGGTGCCAATTATCCGTATTGGAACCTTCGGCGTATGCTAGGAAACCCCTCGTTTGATCATTCACCGCATAAGTATCCTCTTCATAGTAACACTCCTAAACCAGTGGTGGATTTCTAATCAAATAATTGATAGCATTTACCTTTTAAGTACCGCTGCTCACATGCTTCAACACCAACCCCAGTTCGGTCCTCATTTGAGCCATCTCCTGACGAATCTCATCGGCAGATTGATTAGTTGTAGCTTGAACTGCAAACGTGTTTATCCATGTATTTGACTTTCTAGTGCTCTAAGCTTTATTGTTCTGGGAAATATTCTCTAGTTTCTCCGCAATCTGCTCAAAAGTGCACTCACCATATGAACCTCTAGCGATAGTATCAAGCATCGCTTTACTATTGTCATCCTGACCTCGGTAGAAGTATTCCTTCAGTGATTCATCATCAATACGGTGATTCGGGACAACTCTTATGAAAGCAGTGAACCTGTCCCAAGAACTACTCACAGACTCTCCAGGTAGTGCTAAGAATTTGTTGAGTTTATCTTTGTGGTTCAACTTCTTTGACACTGGAAATTATTTAGCCAGGAACACATATGTTAATTGGTCCCATGTGTAGATTGAGTTATAAGGAAGCTCAGTAAACCACACAGTAGTATCGCCCGTCAATGATATAGGGAATACTCTCAATCCAATTACATCCATGTCCAAGTCCGGTCGACCCACACAACTTTTGCAAACACTCCTCAGCTTGGCTATGTGCGCATATGGATCCTCCGATGCCAAACCAGAGAACAAACCCTTCGTTGTAAGCATCTGCATCAAACTGCTAGTCACCACGAATGTATGCCCCGGAGGTAGAGAGGGTAGAACAAAAGGTCCTTCATATTTAACGGCATTAAAGTTGACCCTTCAGTTATCACACAGTCTTTGTCTTGGTGGGTCCTGTACCCTCAATGCATTTCCCAGTAGATTTTCACCTTGAACCTGATTATTCTTATCACTAATCCTCGAAAGCTGCAACTCAACCCCATCACCTAAATCTCCTCCGATAGGATTGACTAGGACTCCTTGGTTATTCATTCTTTGCAAAGTTCTATTCAATTATGGATCGTAAGTAGTAAGTTTTTCACCTTGGCTCTGTGTACTTGGCATACACTAGAGTAGGAACCTGAGAGAAATAAAAACAAAAGAAAAAAGTAAAATTAGGAAAATATTTGACTAAAGTTCAATAATGTAGTTAAACTTAATCTAAAAGCGTTATTCCCCGGCAGCGGCGCCATAATTTGATACGCTCAAATTACACCTCCCTAAAGAAGTATAATCGATCGTTATTAAGTAAATAACCCAACTTAGAGGTTGGGGTCGATCCCACGAGAAATTTGTTTTGGACTTAAACTTAACTTACGATTATATTCTTTTAGTCAATGTATTTCCGAAACAAGTAAGTAAAAAAGGGGGGAATTTGTGTAACAAATGCTTGTTTGTAGTTAAATATCAAGAGAGCAGGATTCAACTTTGTTGTTATCAATGAGAGAAATTAACTAGGGTATATGTGTTCCTCATAAGCTCATAACGCGGTAATCCTAGTATTAGCAATCCTTTCCTAGTGTATTACATGCAAAGTGATAAGTTAGGTATCTCTAATTCCTTGGTCCGACAACTAGAGAATTTCACCCCGCACCTTGGTCCGACTACGTGTGTATAATTTACTAACCCTTATATTTACCTCATATTAGACATCGCATCAATGTATGGCTTAGTTTTCACCCTCACACCAATTGACACTAGACTATTAGATAGTATCACACTAAATCTATGTTGATAATTCTTTTCTTATTAACTACCTCCTTTGTCCGGCAAGTAGCAACAAGGATAGTTCTAACCCATGCATACATTAAAAAGACTTCTAAACGAAAGAATTATCAATGCATGCAATAACACTATTCAAAAATTACTTAGTTATGATTCATACGTTGTTAATCGCTCATGGTTCTCACAACCCTAGTTGTGGATTTAGTTACCCATAGTAGCAGGAACACAATTCATATTTTTAGATGAAGAAATCATAAACTTACGTAATGAGAAGAATAAACCCAGAATCTTAACTTAAATTTCAAAGTCAAAATCTTCAAAACAAACTTAGGAAATTAAGAATTGCTAAAATTGTAAGTTAATCTCCAAAGCCAAAAACTAGAATAAAAGTAATAAGGTCTAACCCCCAAAAACTAGGTTTACAAGCCCTATATATAAGAAAACAAGTCCCAACTAAAAAGGAAAAAAAAATAAGGAAATAAAGTTTCAGGATGCGGTTTCAATCTACGACATTGACCTACGGACCGTGGATTGACCTACAGTCCATAGGTCCCTTCCGTGGTTTAGGACTTCGGCAAATTTTCCAACTTCAAAAATCTTCAACTCTAACACAGTCAACGGATCAATAGTACGGACCGTGGTTCGATCCACGGTCTGTGGATCCTCCTCCGTAGCTCCATAGTTAGACTTGTCAAAATCAGGTACTGGAACCCCCTCTTTGAATCATTTGACGGAACTGCAAGACGACTCCTAGGTTGACCTACGGTCCGTCGTTTGTAACCATGGTTCCACACTTGGTCAAGAATTCCCGGATTTTCCTTCAAGCCTTGCCTGCCCATCTATGTCTACCATCTACGGTGCGTGACTAGACCTACAGTCCGTAGGTCACGTCCGTAGATGCCCTTTTCTGTACATTCTTCAGCTGTGTCTTTCAAATTCCACATCCGAACTTATTTCCTGCAAACATGATAAAAACACATTAATACCAATACAAAATGGCCCTAGTCACACACAACTCTTAAGTGAAATGTATTAAAAATACCGTAAACTCACGGTATATCAAACACACGAAAAATCGAGGAATTTGGGTAATTTCTTAAAAAGGGCCTTTAAATGTGGAAATGGGAGTTTAAAAAAATGTTGTGAGTATACATGGTGGTTCCCCAACTTATTACGGAGGTCCTCATAAAGTTTTTTTGAGGAAAGAGTTTTGGGTACTCCGACGCGCCAAATCCATAGGCTATAACACACGAAAAATTGAGAATATTGGGTAATTCCTAAAATAGGGCATGTAAATGCAGAAATAGGCATTAAAAAATTGTGTAAATATATGTGGTAGTTCCCCAACTCATTGCAAAGGTCCTCATAAAGTTTTTTTTAAAAAAATCTTTGGGTGCTCTGGGGTGTTAGATGCATGGGCAATAACACCCGAAAAATAGAGGATTTTGGATACTTCCTAAAAAAGAGCTTCTAAATACGGAAATAGGCTTGAAAAAAATAATGTGAGTATACGTAGTTGTTGCTTAGCTCATTATGGAGGTCCTCATAAAGGTTTTTTAGAAGAAAAAAATTGGATGCGCCGGGGAGCTAGATCCGTGGGCTTTAACACACGAAAAATCAAAGAATTTGGGCAATTCCTAAAAAAGGGCATGTAAATGCAAAAATAGGCGTTAAAAATGGTGTGAGTATATGTAGTAGTTCCCAAATTCATTAAGGAGGTCCTCATAAAGGTTTTTTGAGAAAATTCTTTTGGGTGTTTCGAGACGCCTGATCCATGGATAACACGTGAAAAATTGAGGATTTTAGGTAGTTTCCAAAAAGGGACTATAAATGCGGAAATAAGAATTAATTAAATGGTGTGAGTATAAATGATGATTCCCCAAATCACTACGGAAGTCCTCATAATTTTTTTGGAGAAAAAGAATTGTAACACCTCGGTCCTAGAAAGAGCTCATTTTAGAAAGAAATAAATTGAAAGGAGCCAACTTGAGATTTGTTCAAGTTATGCTTAATTTGTGAGTTTTTGGTCAACTTCAAATGACCATAACTTTCAACACATGATGAGTTAGGTGGCCCATGAGATATCAAATGAAAGATCTTTGAGTCCAACGCCATTGAGTTTGCTAAATTTCAAGTTCGGATGAGGGAGATATGCCCATTTGAGTTCAGCTTGTCTAGTTGAGGAAATTCATCTGAATTATGGAGGGGTATTTTGTTTTTTTCCTTACCCTACTAAGTCGACACATTTTTCCACCCACATTAGGGGTCAAAGTTAATTAAAATCAGTTTACGCTAAAGTCTAAAAGCGTTTGGAAAGTTAGGGCAAAGTTCAAAGAGGAGAAAAAGGGAGAAAAGCTTAAAGCATTCAAGATTCTTGCGATCTTTGAGGATTGTCGCCAAGAATTTGATTATTTCAAGGTATGTAAGTTTTCATAGTGATGGGTTAGTTCACCCTCACGCCAATCATGAGTTTCCTATTCGAATTCGTTCATAAGATTTCGTATATTGAGTTTATTGATGATTTTTCTTGAGGTTTCGTCCTTAAATCTTTAAAATTGGAGTTTGATGAGTTCTTGAGGTGAGGGCTATGATTTTGAGGGGTTTTCTTGTGGAAAGTGAGTAGGTTTTCATTAACTTATGTTGGGTATACGAATCTAGGAAAATTTGGAAAAAAATCAATCGATTCTAGGTGAGTTAGGGCTAAAAATCAAGAAGAAAAATTTGTCAGATTGTTCTGGGGAAGGGGTGGCGCGACGCGTCATTGATGCGCTAGGGAGGCTGGCGCGCCATGCCAACAGTGCGCCAAAAATGGGCTGCAGTTGATGTGGGGCTGGCGCCCTGCGCCAGGGTCTCCTGCCCCCTTTCATTTTCCGTCATTCGTTCTGTCTAAGTTCTTTTAAAATGTATCTTCACTCTCTTCCTAATTTTAACTATCCAAACTACACCTAATAAATGAGAAATCCTATATATCCAAATCATAATTCTTGAATTCACATTTTTAAATTCAAGATAGAGTTAATAGTAAAGTTTGAGAGAGTTCTTTTGAGTAGTTTTGAGAAGTCTTTTGCAAACTTTTAAAATTTGTTTTAAGATTTGAGCACTTGAATATGAGGATGAGGAGAGTTGAGTTTCATTTTTCAAAATGAATTTATGGGAACTAAGTATTCCCAAGAGTAAATGCTTTACATTTAAAAATGAGAGGAAACTTTGATTTCCAAATGAGTTCATAAGGAGTGTTTGAGCACTATCTCTTTTAAGAGAATCTTTTGAGTAATAATCTCAAAGTTTGAGGATGAGGAAATGTTTTTAAACATATGAGCATGAGTTATATTATTGGGAGTAGTATTGAGCTATGATATGGGGATGAGTTCAGACAACTAAAAGTCCTCATAAACCATGTATGCTAACATGAGTAAAGAGTCATACTTTTTAGATAAATTCTTATTGCTTTTAAGCATAGCTTCGTGGATCCAATTAGTTGAGGATGCCTTATACTCTGGCAAGGTATAGAAAAGTTCGGCAGCATGCGAGACTTTGTATCATCACATAGCTCATAGTGATGGTTGTCGATTAGAGAATCTCTCAAATAAGAGTAAAAGAGTTGTTATTGTATTTTTGAATACATTGAGTTAATACTATTCTTAAAGCTTTCTTTATAATTGATTTCACGTATCAGGACACTTCATCCAATACTCAGTGCCAACGATTGTGAGTAGTAATAAAACCCAACTAGTGAGTTGGGGTCGAGTCCCATGGGAGCGGTTCGTACTCAAGAATCAATAGAAAAGCATAAGCATGCTCTGGTCAATCATAGCTAAAAACATTTACGAAATAAAACATAGTTTAAATTAAGGGTGACACAAGTGTCAAATATCAAAAAGGGGTTTGTAGTCAACTAGCAACTAGAAACAGCAAATAGTACGGAAATACGAATATGGGGATGGGATTCTTGGGATGTGATAGGATTATGGGATAAGGTAAACAACCGGGTAATTGCAATTAATAGTAAACCGTTGCAAATCAGTGAATAAGCTAGACTATAGTGGGTGCAAACTTTCTCTCAAACAATTTACCCCAAATCAAATTGGTTTCTCTCAAACACCAATAAGCGGCAATGAAGCACATCCTTCGCTTTAGTCCATTCACTCTCTCGAGCTGAATGTGTGGAAAAGGGTTTAGGGTTCACTCTCTCGAGCTGAACCCACGACAACCTAATAACCACTGGCCATCAAATCAGTAATTTTGGTTTTGAAACATTTCTCTCGAGCAAGCCAAAAACACGAAGTTAAGATTGTATTTGCAACTTCAACCCCATTAAATTCAACCACAAATACTAATCGAAATCACCTTTAAACAGCAAATAAACTATTAACTAACAATAAATCAACCCATAATCACACCCCAAGAATTGGGGTTTTAGCTAGACATAGTAAAAAGATAGAAATCAATACCGAAATGTGTTTCCATCAACTGGGTATGATTAATATTGTCTTTACAAATGTCTAAGATGAAAAATCTTCAACACCCACTTCCAATTTCTTACAAATGGAAATCTTCAAATCTTCAAAGCTAAGGAAAAATGTCTCCAAAAACAGTTCTAAGTTCTAAAACTGAATAATAAACTTGGTATTCTAAAAATTGTATAAACTGATTGCATAGTCAACTAAAAATTCAAACAAGTATTTATAGTTGTCAAAAAGTGTGTTGCGAAGGTCCAGTCGGTGCAGTTAGTCGGGATCGCCGATCCACTCGGCGATCCGCCCTTTGGTCTGGTTCATCGCCTTTCTGCATTGGCCTTCAGCAAATTCAAGTTCTGTAACTTTGGGCGATGAAGTACTGCATCACGGAACCCTTCGGCAACTCGCCGACTGCTCTCTTCTATCATCGACTTAATTTTCTCCTTCAAGGCTTGGCACATTGGAACATTAGGTGAGGTAAAATCCATTCGGTGACTTGCCCAATGGTTTAGGCGATCCTCAGTCCTTCTTTTCTTCGTTCTTTCAACTGCCTTGTTCTTTTTGGCTTATTAGTGTCCATGCTTTGTGCCTCAATCCAAATACCTGAAATTCAAGGATTTATATCAGTTATTGGCACAAAATATGCATTTAAGGACACTAAATTTATTAAAATAAAGCCCAAAATGAGTCCAAATCGTGAACTCATCAATAATGGATCTTTATTGTTGCTTTTATATTGAATTGAGTTAAGTATTTCTGAGGGGAAAATGGCCAAATGACCCCCCAACCTATTACCGGATTTCCAACTACACACTTGTTCTCCGCGGGGGTCCTATTACCCCCTGAACTACTTTAAAATGGAATAAATAACCCCTTAAGTGCTGAGTTGGCATGGAGAGTGTATTTCACTCTCTTTGAGAGAGTGAGTTGCCTATTTTTTTTTAAATTCCCATTTTTTAAAAATTTTCTTCTTTCTCTTTCTTCTATTTATCTATACAACATTTTTCACCATTATCATTGTTGAAGCTTTTTCAATGGATGTTTGAAATAAAAATTATCAACAACAATGCATTTAATGAATAAATATTTTTTTCAATAAACTTATTTAGAACATATCTAACAAATTAAATTTATTTTTAAAAAAAGAACATACCCATTAATTAATTTTTTTTAAAGTGATGGATTCAAGAGTAACAAAATCAAAGTGTAGTAATTGTATATTTAAAAAATATTTTCAAACTTAATAAAAGAAACTAAAACAAAACAATTTCTTCTACATTTTGAAAGAAGGATCCTACATGTTCTCCTAAAATTCATGAAGAATCAAAATCAAAAACCCAAATTATAAATTAATCATGAAAATTTTAGAGGGAGAAATAATAAAGAATGGGGAAGAGAGAGAGAGGTTGCTCAAATTGGTGTTACAAATTGGTCTTCTCATCCGCGATTATTTTGAGTTGTCGGCGGAATCTTCAAGGGATGAATCTGATCTCAAATATTCATGACTCATTTAATGTGTATCTGAAATTGTCAAAGGAAGAAGATCGAACGAAATGTAAAAAAATGTGGAAAATTGTTGAATTATTTGGATGAAAGATTTGATTAATTAGGATCGTTATCTTCTAGACTCTAGAGATTCGGAGTAGATGAAAAGGTGAGTTGAATTTTCATTTTTAGAAAATGTTAGAGATATATAAATTGATTGAGGTAAAAAATGGTGTTTAGTATAGTTAGGGTTGAAAAAATGATTGGGGAAGAAAGAAAGAGGAAGGAGGAGAACTTTTTAAAAAAAAACATTAAATGGTGAAATACACGTGTCAAGTGCGTGTATTTCACCACAAGACAGATGCCTGGTAATGACATTTCAGGGAGGAAGTAATTCCACTTTAAAATAGCTCAGGGGGGTAATAGGACCCCCGTGAAGTATAAGTGTGTAGTTGGAAATCCGATTATAGATTGGGGGATCATTTGATCATTTTCTCTATTTCTGAGTTAAAGTATCTTTGAGTATCTTTGAGTATCCTTGAGTTGAGTTGAGATGAGGTGAGCATGTTCTTCCTTTTTATCAGTTCAAGATTATGTCTGTGTTTTAGAGTTCCCCTTGCATGCTCGTACATTTCATGTACTGATGTCATTTGGCCTACATCTTTTATGATGCAGATACATGTAAGTAGGGTTAGCAACAGGCGTTTCGTTGATACCACTTGCAGTTCCAGAGTTGCTTTGGTGAGCCTCCTTGCTTCGAAGGGTTCCACATTTACTTTCAGTCGTATTAGGATGTCGTGGGTCTTGTCCCGACTTCCATAATAATTGTTAGAGGCTTCATAGATAGACAATAGTGTTTTGATAAGTCTGTTTCATTTTCAATTGCTAATGTTCAAGAGTTGAGTTGCCTCTTTTGGCCAGTTGAATGTATTTAAATATTCTGGGTTAATTATTTTGAGACTTTTGAGAAAACTATACTTTTAAGTTCATCTAATGTTGAGTAAGTCTTCCGCAGAGTATTGAGTCAAGCCAAGGGTTCACTTAGGGACCAGTAATGGTTCTCGAGTGTCTGCCACGTCCAAGGTGTAAGTTAGGGGCATGACAAAACTTTGGGTGCTCCGGGGTGCCAGATCCATGGGCTATGACACACGAAAAATCAAGGATTGTGGGTAATTCCTAAAAAGGGCATGTAAATGCGGAACTAGGCCTTAAAAATGGTGTGAGTATATGTGGTAGTTCCCCAACTAAATACGGAAGTCCTCATACAATTTTTTAGGGAAAAAATTGTGTGCTTCGGGTGCCAAACTTATAGGCTATAACACACAAAAAATCGAGGAATTTGGATAATTCCTAAAAATGGGATTGTAAATGCGAAAATAGGCTTTAAAAGAATGGTGTGATTATACGTGGTGGTTCCCAAACTCAATATGGAGGTCCACATAAAGATTTTTGACAAAAAAAATTGGATACTACAGAGCGCCGACTCCATAAGAAATAACACACGAAAATCGAGTATTTTGGATAATTCTTAAAAAGGCATGTAAATGCAGAATAAGCTTTAAGAAAATGGTGTGAGTATACGTGGATGTTCCCCAACTCATTACGGAGGTCCTCATAAAGATTTTTGAGAAAAATATTACGAGTGCTCCGAGGGACTAGATCTATAGGTTATAAGACACGAAAATTCGAGGATTTTGGGTAATTCCTAAAAAAGGCTTGTAAATGCGGAAATATGTGTTAAAAGAATAGTGTGAGTATCGTAGTGGTTCCCAGACTCATTACGGAGTTCTTCATAAAGATTTTTGAGAAAAAAAAATTGGGTGCTCCCAGGCGCCAGATCCATGGGTTATAACACATGAAAAATCAAGGATTTTGGGTAATTCCTAAAAAAGGGCCTGTAAATGCGGAAATATGCATTAAAAATGGTGTGAATATACATAGTGGTTCCCCAACTCACTAAGGAGGTCGTCATAAAATTTTTTGAGAAAAACATTTTGGGTGCTCTGGGGCGCCAGATCCATGGGCTATATAACACACAAAAAATCAAGGATTTTGGGTAATTCCTAAAAATGGCATGTAAATGCGGAAATAGGCGTTAAAAATGGTGTGAGAATATGCGGTGGTTTCCTAACTCATTACTGAGGTCCTCATAAAGTCTTTTGAGAAAACAATTTGGTTATGCTCTGGGGTGCGAGATATATGGACTATAACACATGAAAAATCTAGATTTTGGGTATTTTCTAAAAAATAGCCTATAAATGCATAAATAGGAGTTTAAAAATGGTGTGATTATACATGGTGGTTCCCCAACTCATTACGGAGGTCCTCATAAAATTTTACTAGAAAAATAATTGGGAGCTCCGCAGCGCCAGATCCATAGGCTTTAGCACACGAAAAATCGAAGAATTTGGGTATTTCTTAAAATAGGACCTCTAAATGCGGAAATAGGCATTATAAATAGTATGAGTATACGTGGTTATTCCCAACACATTACGAAGGTTCTCATAAAGTTTTTTAAGAAAAGAAAAGTTGGGTGCTCCGGAAGCTAGATCCATAGGCTATAACACATGAAAAATCAAGGATTTTGGATAATTCCTAAAAAATGGCATGTAAATGCGGAAATGTGCGTTTAAAAAATTGTGTCAGTATTTGTGGTGGTTCCCCAACTCATTACAGAGGTACTCATATAGTTTTTTGAGAAAAAAATTTGGGTGCTTCGGGGTGCCAGATCCATGAACTATATCATACGAAAAATAGAGGATTTTGGGTAATTCCAAAAAAGGGCCTATAAATGCGGATATAGGTGTTCAAAATGGTGTGAGTATATGTGGTGGTTCCTCAACTGGTTACGGAGATCCTTAAAAAGTTTTTTGAAAATAAAATTTTGGGTGCTCAGATGTGGTAGATCCATGGGACAAGGATATTTGGGTAATTACTAAAAAAAGACCTGTAAATGCAGAAAATGGCTTTAAAAATGGTGCGAGCATACGTGGTGGTTACCCAACTCATTACGGAGGTCTTCATAGAGTTTTTTTTATAAAAAACAAATTGGAGGATCCAAGGTGCTAGATCCATGGGCTATATAACTCACGAAAAATCGAGGATTTTGGGTAATTCTTAAAAAAGAGCTTGTAAATGTTGAAATAGGCGTTAAAAATGATGTGAATATACGTGGTGGTTCCACAACTCATTACAGAGGTCCTCATAAAGTTTTTTGAAAGCAAATTTTAGGGTAGTCCAGGGATCCATATCCATGGGCTATAACACACGATAGGTCAAAAAATTGGATAATTCCTAAAAAGAGGTCTGTAAATGTGGAAACAGACGTTAAAAATGATGTGAGTATACGTGGTAGTTTCCCAAATCATTACGGAGGTCCTCATAAAAGTTTTGAGAAAAAAATTAGGGTGATCCGCGGCGCCTGATCCATGGGCTAGAACACACAGAAAATCAAGGATTTTGGTTAGTTCCTAAAAAACGTCTTGTAAATGTGAAAATATGCGTTAAAAATGGTGTGAGTATGCGTGGTGGTTTCCAAACTCATTACGGAGGTTATCATAAACTTTTTTGAGAAAAATATTTTATGTTGTCTGGAGCGCAAAATCCATGGGCTATAACACACAAAAAATTGAGGATTTTGAGTAATTCCTAAAAAGGGGACTTTAAATGTAGAATTTGAAATTAAAATGGTGTGAGTATATGTGGTGGTTCACCGACTCATTTCGGCGTTCCTCATAAAAAAAATTGAGAAATTTTTTTTGAGCGCTCTTGGGCGCCAGATCCATGGGTTATAACACATGAAAAATCAAGGATTTTGGGTAATTCCTAAAAAAGGGCATGTAAATGCGGAAATCAGCATTAAAAATGGAGTGAGTATACGTGGTGGTTTTGCAACTCATTACGGAGGTCATAAAGTTTTTTGACAAAAAAAATTGGATGCTCTGTGGTGCCAGATCCATGGGTTATAACACACGGAAAATCGAGGATTTTGGGTAAATCCTAAAGATAAGCCCTATAAATGCAGAAATAGGCGTTAAAAAATTGTGTGAGTATGCCCGGTCGTTCCCCAACTCATTAAGGAGGTCCTCATAAAGTTTTTGAGAAAAATAAATTTGGTGCTCCAAGGCACCAAATTCATGGGCTATAGCACAAAAATAAATGAGAAATTTGGGTAATTCCTAAAAAAGGCCTTTAAATGCGGAAATAGGTGTTAAAATGGTGTGAGTATATGTGGTGGTTCCCCAACACATCACGGAGATCCACTTAAGTTTTTTGAGAAAAAGAATTTGCGTGCATCGGGGTGCAAGAGCCATGGGCTATAACACGAGAAAAATCGAGTATTTTGGGTAATTACTAAAAAAGGGTCTGTAAATTCGAAAATAGGCGTTAAAAATTAGTGTGAGTATACGCGTTGGTTCCCCAACTCATTACAGATGTCCTTATAAAGTTTTTTGAGAAAAAAGTTAGGTACTCTGGGGTGTCAGATCAATGGGCTATAACAAACGAAAAATTGAGGAATTTGGGTAATTCCTACAAAAGAGCCTATAAATCCTGAAATATGCATTAAAAAATGTTGTGAGTATACGTGGTGATTGCTCAACTTATTACAGAGGTCCTCATTAAGTCTTACTAGAAAACATTTTGGGTGCTCTGTGGCACCAGATCCATAGGCCATACCTCACAAAAATTGAGGATTTTGGTAATTCCTAAAAAAGGGGGTGTAAATGTAGAAATAGGTGTTAAAAATGATGTAAGTATAAGTGGTGGTTCCCCAACTCATTACAGATATCCTCATAAAGTTTTTTGAGAGAAAATATTTGCGTACTACGAGGTGCTGGATCCATGGGCTAACACAAAAAAAATCAAGGAATTTGGGTAATTCCTAAAAAATGGTTTGTAAATGCAGAAATAGGTATTAAAAAGTGTGAGTATAGTTGGTGATTACTCAACTCATTACAGAGGTCCTCATAAAGTTTTCTGAGAAAAATATTTATGGTGCTCCGGGTGTCAGGTCCATGGGCTATAACACACAAAAATCGAGGATATTGGATAATTCCTAAAAAGGGCATGTATATGCAGAAATAGGCGTTAAAAAACTAGTGTGAGTATATGTGCTGGTTTCCCAACTCATTATGGAGGTCCTTATAAATTTTTTATAGAAAAAGATCCGGGTGCATCGGGGCGCCATATTCATAGGCTATAACACACGAAAAATAAAAAAAATATGGGAAATTCCTAAAAAAAAATCTGTAAATGCAAAAATAGGCATTAAAATGGTTTGGGTATACGTGGTGGTTCCCCAACTCATTACGGAGGTCCTCATAAAATATTTTGAGAAAAATATTTATAATGCTCCGGGGTGTCAGATCCATGGGCTATATATAACACACAAAAATTGAAGATATTGGATAATTCTTAAAAAGGGCTTGCATATGCAGAAATAGTGGTTAAAAAACTGGTGTGAGTATATTTGTTGGTTTACCAACTCATTATGGAGGTCCTTATGAATTTTTTATTTAAAAAAATGTGGGTGCTCTCATGCGCCATATCCATAGGCTATAACACACGAAAAATTAAGAAATTTAGGAAAATCCTAAAAAGGGCCTGTAAATGGTGAAATATGCGTTAAAAATGGCATGGGTATACGTGGTGGTTCCCCAACTCATTACGGAGGTCCTCATAAAAAAAATAGAAAAAAATTGGGCGCTCCGAGGTGACAGATTCATGGGCTATAACACACGAAAAATAGAGGATTTTGAATAAGTCCTAGAAAAAGGGTTTGTAAATGCTGAAATAGGCGTTTAAACAATAGATTGAGTATACGTAGTGGTTCCATAACTCATACCGGAGGTCCTCATAAACTTTCTTGAAAAAAATATTGGTACTCCAGGGCGCCAAATCCATAGGTTATAACACACTAAAAATCAAGGAATTTGGGTAATTCCTAAAAAAATGGGCAGGTAAATGCGGAAATAGGCGTTAAACAAATGGTGTGAGTATACATGGTGGTTCCCCAACTCACTACGGAGGTCCTCATATAGTTTTTTGAGAAAAAAAATTTGAGTGCTCCAGAGTGCCAGATCTATGGGCTACACACATGAAAAATCAATGATTTTAGATAATTCCTAAAAAAGGGCCAGTAAATGCAGAAATGGACGTTAAATAAATGGCGTGAGTAAACGTGGTAGTTCCCCAACTCATTACGAAAGTCCTCACAATTTTTTTAAAGAAAAACATTTTCGGTATTGTGGGGTGCAAAATCCATGGATTATAATTCCTAAAATAGGGCATGTAAGTGCGGAAATAGGCGTTAAAAAATTGTGTGAGCATACGTGGCGGTTCCCCAACTCATTACGGAGATCTTCATATACTTTTTTAAGAAAAATATTTGGGTGCTCTAGGCGACATAACAATGGGCTATTAACACACGAAAAATTGAGGAATTTGGGTAATTCCTTAAAAAGGCTTGTAAATGCGGAAATAGGCATTAAAATGGTGTGACTATATGTGGTGGTTCTCTAAATCATAACGGAGGTTCTCATAAAGTTTATTGTAAAAAATATTAGGGTGCTCCAGGGCGCCAGATTCATGGGCTATAATACTCGAAAAATTGAAGAATTTGGGTAATTTCTAAAAAAGGGCCTGTAAATGCGAAAATAGGTGTTAAAAATAGTGTGAATATACGTGGTGGTTCCCCAATTCATTACGGAGGTCCTCAGAAAGTTTTTTGTGAAAGAAATTTTGAGTGCCCCAGGGTGTCAGATCCATGCGATATAACACACCAAAAAATAAGGATTTTGGGTAATTCCTAAAAGAGGGCATGCAAATATGGAAATAGGCGTTGAAAATTGTGTGAGTATACATAGTGGTTCTCCAACTCATTACGGATATCCTCATAAAGTTTTTTGAGAAAAAACTTTGGGTGCTCTGGGGCGCAGGATCCATGGGCTACATGGGCTATAACACACAAAAATTGAGGATTTTCGGTGATTCCTAAAAAAGGGCTTATAAATACAGAAATAGGGGTTCATAAAATGGTGTGAGTATACGTGGTGGTTCCCCTACTCATTACGGAGGTCCTCATTAAGTTTTTTGAGAAAAAAATTTAAGGTGCACAAGGGTGCCAGATACATGGGCTAAACACACGAAAAATCAAGGGTTTTGGGTAATTCCTAAAAAAAGGCTCGTAAATACGAAAATAGGCATTAAAAATATCATGTGAGTAAACGTGGTGGTTCCCCAACTCATTACGGAGGTCCTCATAGAGTTTTTTTAGAAGACATTTTGTTTGTTGTGGGGGTGTCAGATCCATGGACTATATCATACGAAAAATTAAGGATTTTGGGTAATTCCTAAAAGAGGGTCTGTAAATAAGGAATTAAGCGTTAAAAAAATGGTGTGATTAGGCGTGATGGTTCCCCAACTCATCACATAGGTCCTCATAGAGTCTTTTGACAAAAAACAATCAGGTGATCCTGGGTGCCAGACCCATGGGCTATAACACATGAAATATTAAGGATTTTTGGTAAATCCTAAAAATGGGCCATTAAATGCGGAAATAGGCGTTAAAAATGGTGTGAGTATACGTGGTTGTTCCACAACTCATTACGGAGGTCCTTACAATATTTTTTGAGAAAAAATATTTGGGTCCTCCAGGGCACAAGATCCATGGAATATAACACACGAAAAATCAAGAATTTGGGTAATTCCTAAAAAATGGCCTAGAAATGTGGAAATAAGCGTTAAAAATGGTGTGAGTATACCTGAAGGTTCCCCTACTTATTACGAAGGTCCTCATGAAGTTTTTTGAGAAAAAAAATTGGTTGCTCTGGAGTGTCATATCTGTGGGCTATAACACACGAAAAATTAAGGATTTTGGATAATTCTAAAAAAGAGACTGTAAATGCAAAAATTGGAATTGAAATGGTGTGAGTATACGTTGTGGTTCACCGACTCATAAAAGAGGTCCCTAATAAAGTTTTTGAGAAAAAAATTTGGGTGCTCCGGGTTGCCAGATCCATGGGCAATTACACAGGAAAAATTGAGAAATTTGGGTAGTTCCTAAATAAGGGCCCATAAATGCAGAAATAGGTGTTAAAATGGTGTGAGTATATGTGGTGGGTCCCCAACTCATTACGGAGGTGTTCATAAAGTTTTTTGAGAATAAAACTTTGGGTTCTCCGAGGTGTCAGATCCTTGGGCATAACACACGAAAAATTGAGGATTTTAGGTAACTCCTAAAAATGGGCCTGTAAATACGAAAATAGGCATAAAAATATTGTGTGAGTATACATAGTAGTTCCCCAACTCATTACGAAGGTCCTCACAAAGTTTTTTGAGAAAAAAATAGTTGGGTGCTCTAGGGCGGCAGATCCCAAGGCTATAACACACGAAAAATCAATGAATTTGGGTAATTCCTAATAAAGGGCCTATAAATGCGGAATAGGCGTTAAAAATTGGTGTGAGTATACGTGGTGGTTGTTCAACTCATTACAGATGTCCTCATAAAGGTTTTTGATTAAAAAAAATTGGGTGCTCCGGGGCGCCAAATCCCTGGGTTATAACACACAAAAATCGAGAGGTAATTCCTAAAAATGGACCTGTAAACGTGGAAATAGGCTTCAAAAATGATGTGCATATACTTGGTGGTTCCCCAACTCATTACGGAAGTCCTCATAAAGTTTTTTAAGAAATATAACACACGAAAAATCAAGGAATTTGGGTAATTTCTAAAAAAAGGACCTATAAATGCGTAAATAGACATTAAAAAATAGAGCGAGTATACGTGGTGTTTCTTCAACTCATAACGGAGGTAGTCATAAAGTTTTTTGAGGAAAACAATTTGGATGCTCCTTGCTGCCTCGAAAAGCACAGGTGAGCCACATGCAGGGAAACTTGCACGTGTGGTTCTGGCCAGGGACACCGGTATACTGTACTAATATGTTTAGGTTCCCGTAATTCGAGTGAGATTATCATGGCGCAAGAGCAAATATGGTTTGGTATTCCCTTGTTCCCTATATTGGTTATGTTCTTTATATCTCGTCTAGCAAAAACTAATCGAGCTCCGTTAGTAGTCTCAAATAAGGCGTGTAGGCCTGCCCCTTTAGTAGGTGATTCACTACCAAAGCGAAGAAAAGGCTGGATCAATCAAAGGGGGTACTACAAGCCCTCTGACGCATCTAACCAGTTTGTTATTGTTCCATTTGAGCTCGTACTCCTGGATCACTATATAAATCAACTTGATAAGGACCCAATAGATTTGTGACATCCATGTACTGAGTCGTCAAATGAGCCACGTTAATAAATCCCAAGCTTATACGCATTGGCCCACAAGGCCATCTATGTCGTCTTTGGAACTCCTAAGTTTACGGGCCCTTTCGGCAAAGAATTATACCACAAAGCCCCAACTAGGTACTACCACGATCCGGGTGACTAGAGTGATCAGCTTAACGGGAAGTTTTGCAGGTTTGTGAAGACAGATTCTCATCACTTAGTTTTCGGAGTGCCATATCCATGGGCTATAACACACGAAAAATCATGAATTTTGGGTAATTCCTAAAAAATGGTCTGTAAATGTGGATATAGGCATTAAAATAATGGTGTGAGTATACTTGGTGGTTTCCCAACTCATTATGGAGGTCCTCGTAAATTTTTTGAGAAAAAAATTTTTGGGTGCTCCAGGGTTCTAGATCCATGGATTATAATATACGAAAAAATGAGGATTTTGGGTAATTCCTAAAAAAGGGTTGTAAATGCGGAAATAGGCATTAAAAATGGTGTGATTATCTATGGTGGTTCCTCAACTAATTATGGAGGTCCTCATAAATTTTTTGAGAAAAAAAAATTTGGGTGCTCCGGGTCACCAGATCCATGGGATATAACACACTAAAAATCGAGGAATTCGGGTAATTCCTAAATAAAATGGCATGTAGATGCCGAAATAGGCGTTACAAATGGTGTGAGTATACGTGGCGGTTCCCCAACTCATTACAGAGGTCCTCATAAAGTTATTTGAGAAAAGAAATTTGGGTGCTCACGGGGGGCAGATCCATGGGCTATATAACACACGAAAAATCGAGGATTTAGGGTAATTCCTAAAGAGAGTCTGTAAATGCGGAAATAGGCTTTAAAAATAATGTGAGTATGCGTGGTGGTTCTTCAACTCATTATGAAGGTCCTCATAAAGTTTTCTGAGAAAAAAAATTGGGTGCTCCGGGGCGCCAGATGTATGGGCTATAACACATGAAAATAGAGGAATTTGTGTAATTCCTAAAAAAATGGTCTGTAAATACAAAAATAGGCATTAAAAAATGGTGTGAGTATACGTGGTGGTTCCCCAACTCATTACAGAGGTCCTCGTAATATTTTTTGAGAAAATATATTTAGGTGCTCGGGGCCGCCAGATCCATGGTAACAGATGAAAAATTGAGGATTTTGGGTAATTCCCCAACTCATTATGGAGGTCCTTGTAAAGCTTTTTAAGAAAAAATATTTAGGTGCTCGGGGGCGCCAGTCCATGGTAACACATGAAAAATCGAGGATTTTGGGTAATTCCCAAAAAAGTGGCCTGTAAATGCGGAAATATGTATTAAAAAGATTGTGTGAGTATACGTGGTGGTTCCCTAGCTCATTACGGAGGTCCTCATAAAGTTTTTTGAGAAAAAAATTGGGTGCTACGGGGTGCAAGATCCATTGGCTATATAACACACAAAAAATTGAGGATTTTGGGTAATTCTTAAAAAAAAAGGCCTCTAAATGCGAATATAGGCGTTAAAAATGGTGTGAGTATACGTAGTGGTTCCCCAACTCATTACGGAGGTCCTCGTAAAGTTTTTTGAGAAAAATATTTTGGTGCTCCGGGGCCCAGGTTAATGGGCTAAATAACACACGAAAAATCGAGGATTTTAGATAATTTCTAATAAGGGCCTGTAAATGCGGAAATAAACATTAAGAAAATGGTGCGAGTATACGTGGTGGTTCCCCAACTCATTATGGAGGTTGTCATTAATTTTTTTAATAATTATTTTTTGTTGCTCCAGGGTGCCATATTCTGGGCTATATAAGTTCCTTGCTCTGTTAATAGACAGGATGAAAACGTAATGCTCTGTAATTATTTCAATTTGTCCTTGCTCAATGATAGTTAGGCTACTAATTACCGTAGGCTATTAGAGGATGGGAGACTGTGATTCGATAATCGATTGATGATATTAAATGAGATGATTTGCATGAATATAGCAGTCTGCCCTAGAATTCCTCAAGTCATTGTTTGAAATCCAATTGAAATTGAATCGTAGTAGTTTACCGAAGTATTCATGCATTCAAAACCATTTATCATTAATAACACTTGCTCTGAATTTTAATTGTTGGAAGAATTGAATACGATATAATCTTAAGTCCTTGTGGGTATGATACTCGGCTCTTAAAAAGAGCTACTTTAATATTTGCATGACCATGTACACCTGCGTGTGTGTTTGGGCAGAACGCATATGATCTTCTAAACATATTATTGTCACCCATCATTCGCCGTTTTCGCTTCTCCAAGCTTCAATATCTTTTATATTCCATTTAGACCAACTTCTATACCATATTACACATGGACCTATGGAGCAATTCACCAGGGAGGACCTAAACAACAAATCACAAGAAAACATTGAGAGTTTAGTAAAAATAACAATCAATATATCTAATGATTTATCTGGACTTTAGTTATATACTCCATTTGTGCCTCAAGGTCCCCCACCGCACAACACCCCAAGCCCCGAGACATCGTGCCTCGAGGAACCCCGCACCCCGAGGCATCGTGCCTCGAGGCCCCCCTTTCCCCCGATGCTTCGTGCCATGAGGCCCCCAAACCCTCAGTGCCTCGAGGCCTCCCATCAACTCCCTAAGGCACTTTTCCTCGAACCCCCTCCCTCCCCCCATACACACACGCGCCCCAAGGCGCCATGCCTTGAGCCCCCCATGACCCGTGCCCCGTGCCTCGAGGCGACGTGCCCCGACCCCCTACCCCACGTGCCCCGTAACCCATGCATACAAAATTACAAAAATAATAAGTTAGGGGGGTAATAGGACCTTAGTTTAGTTAAGATATGTCTCTGGGATTTCGGTCATAGTCTAGGGTGGTACTAGTGCCTTTTCCCCACACGTTATATTTTTTTCATTTTGTTACCTTCTTTCATTGGTTTCTCTTGTTTCTTTATTTATTTTATTTTCAATGCCTTTCCTTTGAATTTGATTTCAAATTTAATTTCAACGTTTAATATTTAATATAAGTTAATTTTAGATAGATGTCAAAGATTAAAGGAAATCAAATAAAACCA
>JAJOOR010016665.1:0-21093 GCA_036250505.1 Solanum acaule
AATCAACTAATATATAATTTTAAATACAAAGAGTGTAAATGGAAAGAAACCAAGAGCAGAGGTGTATCGATTGATGAGAACTTCACAACCTGAAGTCGTCAAATTACAGTTCTCAATCACTCTCTTGTACCAACTTGCTAATACACCAACAGTTGCATAGATGATAACGTAAACTCCAATCAAATCAACAAGATTTCCACCTATGCCAACTGACATTCACCGATCAGAACCAATCATAAAAATAAAGTAAATATGTAGTTCTTATCTTTAAGTATTTCAATAATATCATGTGCCCCTTCATCAACTTAATACCCAGAGCCTACAAGCAAACACGCAACCCAATCTCAATAGAAACAAACAGTGAAAACAGCCATAAAAATCCTCAACAAATATTGGCACAAATCATGAACTCAATCAATCTCCAATTAAATATGGCCTGATTTGACTTTCGACACCAAACCCAGTTCCAATTTATTATAAAAAATCAAAGAAAAAAATTAATTCTCATATTTATTTTAATCTCAAGAACTAATAGGAGAAAATACAAAGATCAAACTCATACATAATCTACCTAGACATCAAAATTTGAAAGTAAAATAAATCAGAAAGAAGTCTTACTTGAAAGAAGATGCACAAGGTTTGTTGTTGTGCCGTTGATAGAAATGGAAATGTCCAGACAAAAAGAAAGAAGTGACCTTTGATGTTTCAGATAAAAATATATTAAAAAAGATAATATTAAAAAATTCATGTAATTACATGGTGTAATTACACCCCTTCAATTACACCCAATTTCCCTTTTACCATGTAATTACTTGGTCTACCAAACAGGACAAAGAGAGTAATTACACCAATTCCCAATTCTATTGTGTCCTTTCAAACAGACCCTAATTAAAATTATATATATATATATATATATGTTGAAGGAGAAGTTTAGGGCTAAAACTATCCCTGAACTATAGGCCAAATATAGAGTACCTTAATAAACAAAAAACATCCTTATAGTACTATTTAAAAAATTGCAAGATACATCCTTTCTGTTAATTGCCGTCAGAAACTAACGACACCAACCAAAAAGAACGCGCCAGATGTGTGACTTTTCCCACCCCAGTCCTGATTGTCTTCCACCTCCAGGATCAGCAAGTAGAGGCTTCAAAAACTTAGCTTTTTAGTTCTAAAATAACCTAAAACTTTTTTGACGAAATTTTCATTAAGATGTTGTCATTTGAAAATTTCTCTTCTTTCTTGTTCTTATAGTGCTTTAATTGTTAAATGTAATTGATTTATGTTTTCACCATTTTTGTCATTATTCTGAAAGATATCATAGTTTCCTAAGAACAATTAGATATAAATTATAATCAAGATTTTCTAAGTCAGTGTTAAGATGTTCATTACGTGTTTGATGAAATGTCAGAAAGATTTGCCAACTTTCTTATTTTCTTTTCTGATTATGGGTTTGAATAGATTCAATGTTGCACTCATTTAACAATACATTAAGAAGAATTTGGTTGCTAGATAGATTAAAATAAAACCAAAGTAGGATTATTTTTGCCTTCTTCTAAAGTTTGGTATCCAGGAGAGGCACCATTCTCATTTGCATTGGTATCATAAAAATTTAAATATTGTGTTGACTCTAAATTCTGAATTCACCTCTCTCTAAATATAGAATTTTCGACCAAAGTAAACTATTATTAAAATCAATTCACCAAAATAATATGTTTTTTTGAAATTTTACAAAAGTAGTATAAACGTAGTTCTCAGTAACGTTTTAGGTTATATTTTATTCAAAAAAATTCAATAACAAAAAGACAAAATTTTGACAGAGTAAATAGACATAAAACGTTATTGTCAGTAACGTTTTATAATTCGTTACTTTGAGACACGTTTTACAGCTAAAACGTGATTCACAATAACGTTTCTCTAGAATGATTGAAAATTAAAATTCAATCTCGTACATGCCTCATTCAACTTTATTAAACTTTCGACTATTAAAATATTATATATATATATATATATATATATATATAATTTTCTCTTTTCTTCTTTTTTCATACATAGTTAATACTTTTGCAAGAAAAAGGAGAGTGAAATTACGTTAATTCCTTTTTTTAATAGTTGTTTTGCTTACTTAATACATCAATTTTAATTCAATAGCTTCTTTATTGATTGTCTAATATTTAATAATCATAAGAAACCGATTGGTCTAATAAATCTCTCATATGATTTGTTTACAAATTTTGAAATTGAAATGATACAAGACAAGCTCCAATTTGTGCAAAGTCTTCCTCACTTTTTTTTCTTTTGTTTAAAAAAGTATTGTCTATGTATAAAAGAGAAAGAAAAGAGAAAATCATATATATTTCAAGTGAAGGTATGTACAAAATATTATCCATTTTAATAGTGGAAATTTGAATAATGAATGTGGCATGTACAAGATTTAATTTCAATTTTCAGCCATTCTAGAGAAACGTTACTGTGAGTCACGTTTTAGCTGTAAAACGTGCTTCAGAGTAACGAATTATAAAACGTTACTGACAATAACGTTTTATGTCTGTTTACTCTGTCAGATTTTTTGTCTTTTTATTATTGATTTTTTTTGAATAAAATATAACCTAAAACGTTACTGAGAACTACATTTATACTAGTTTTGTAAAATTTCAAAAGAACGTATTATTTTGGTGAATTGATTTTAATAATGAGTTACTTTGATAAAAATTCCTAAATATATAATTTCCTATTTAAAGCTAAGAGAAAGTTGAAGTATTGATTAACTTTTTTATACTTTCTGGGAGTGGTGTTGTAAACCTGGATTAATAACACTTAACATTCTTTGGTGTTGGGGTGAATTTGGTATTCTTCGATGTTCTTATCAAAAGAAACTACAAGATTTTGAAGCCTTATTTAAGGGTAAAGCCACGTGCTTGGCATAATTGTTTTTGTGCAGTGAGATTTTTGACAGAAATGGATGGAAGGAGGAATCATGCAACTTTCTAAATAATACAAGGATGTTTTTTGTGCAATGAGATAATACAAGGATGTACCTTATATTTAGGTCATAGGTAAGGGATGAATTTAACCCAAAAAGCTTGAAGACTGATGGAACATGTTGAAGGAAGAAGTCCATCGAAGCAGGCTGACGAGTTGTTAGAATCATACTAGGACTAGACTAACTAGGACTAGACTACTAAATCCTAAGTTATGTACGACTAAGCTATTGTATACAACAGGAGTCAACTAGGATAAGGTATTAGAGTTATAATACAATACTACTCATGTAAATAATTGTGTTGTAGTAGGATTTCTAGTATAACTAGAATAGGACTCTTCTCGTATGTAAGGAGCTTGTAACTCAATATTATTTTTATTAATACAATCCTTGATTTCTCTAATCCTTGACGTGAGATTTCTACATAGTATTAGAGCAATAAAGTTTTTCCGCTCTTTAACGTATTAGATCAAAACCAAAACAACCACAAAATCGAACCGCAATGGCCCCTTCTACCAACAATCTTTTGACCTCTTCACTTCATCATCTTATTTCGTCCTGCTCCATTAAACTTAAGCCAACAAACTATCGTATATGGAGGACACAAATGTGTCAGTTGATTCAAATGATAAGATTAACCTACCTCATCACAAAACCACCTAAAGATACCTGTTCCACTGGACAGACTACTGAGAAAGTTGTAGCAGGCGAGAAGGGTGCAGAAGATAGCAACATTGTTGATGACTGGGAGGAGAAGGATGCGTTGCTAAGGAGTTGAATATCAGGCACCTTAACAGAAGAAAGCATGTACTTGATCGTAAGCTGCTCAACTGCCAAAGAGATGTGGGAATGCTTGGAAGAAGCTTATCTTCAAGCAACAAAAGATAAGAAATTCCAACTCAAACAACAACTGCAAAGTGTGAAGCTAGGAACCAAAACAATTGACGAATATATTAAGGAATTCAAAGGCATATGTGATGGCCTTGCAGCCATTCACTAGCCTGTAGATGAAGATAGCAAAGTGATTAATTTTGCTAGAGGTCTAGGTCTTAAGTACAAGACCTTCAGGACTGTCATGCTAGGTAAGGCACCATATCCTACTCTTAATCAATTTGTTAATGCTTTCAGGGGTTTTGATATGAGGGAGGATGAAGAAGAAGTGCCTCAACAAAACCATAACATGGCATTCTCTGCCCAAAGAGGCAGGGGAAGAGGAAACTACTCTAAAAAAAGAGGAAACAATAATTCAATTCTAGAGGAAGAGGCTTTAAGCCTGCTGGACAAGGAACATGTTCTTATAACAACAGAAACGGACCAGGTCCTCAGAATAGTTCTTCAAGTGAAAGTCATGAGAGGAACAATACTGATGCGTGTCAAATTTGTGGTAGGAATAACCATACTGCTCTTAAGTGTTTTTACAGGTGGGATTACTCTTACCAAGCCGCAGATGAGCTACCACAAGCATTGGCTGCTACTAATCTACAAAACACTAATGACACCTTGTATGTGGACTTAGGAGCAAGTAGCCATATGACACATAACTCAGGTATCCTAACTGATCTTAAACACTACAATGGACCAGATAAAATCATTATTGGGAATGGATCAAAGTTAGACATAACACGTGTTGAAAACATATTCGGATCAAGTCTAAAGTTAAAAGAAGTTCTTGTAATCCCTAAGATTAATAAAAATTTACTCTCAGTTAGTAAGCTTGCAAAGGATAATTGTTGCACTCTTGAATTTGATGAAACTAACTTTGTTGTAAAGGACAAGAAGACAAGGACACTGCTGGCCAAGGGAACTAAAAGGAATGGACTCTATGCTTTGGAAGATAACAATCGCTATGCTTTGACTGCTGCACACGATTGGAACACGTCAGACAACACATGACATACTAGATTAGGACACCCTAGTTGGAAGTCTTTAAAAGTTTTGAATAGTAATAGTTGCATCAATATTAGTAGTTGGAATAAAATGCCTACTGTTTGTTCTAGTTGTGAGTTGGGAAAGAGTTGTAAACTTCAATTTGGTTTGAGAAATAAAATTGAATAAAATTGAGGAAGAACCTTTATTGAAAATCCATTGTGATTTATAGGGACCTGCTCCTGTCGAATCTTCCCAACATATGAAATATTATGTCGTTTTTGTTGATGATCACACAAGATATACATGGATTTAATCCATTGAAAAAGAAATTTGAATTCTTTGAGGTCTTTCTAAAATTCCAGAAAATGGTGGAAAAATAATTTTCTAAAGAAATTAAGATTTTTCAGTGTGATGGAGGTGGTGAGTTTATCCAAACAGACTTCATTAAGCATTTGGAATATTGTGGCATTATTTCATGTCCTAACACACCTGAACAAAATGGAGTTGCAGAGAGAAAACATAGGCATATTGTGGAGATTGGCTTAACTCTACTACTTCATGCTAATCTACCTTTGTTTCTTTGGGTTGAGGCTTTCCTCACTACAGTATTTCTCATCAATAGACTGCCCTCCTCAGTCCTAAAGATGGTGACTCCATTTGTTAAGTTATATGGGGAACAACCTGATTACAACAGCCTAAAAGTGTTTGGGTGTAGATGCTTCCCATAAATAAAGGGTAACAACAAGTTCAGTCCAAAGACCTACCCTTGTGTGTTCATAGGGTACAACATCTTACACAAAGGATATAGATTCTATCACCCCCCTACAAGGAGGGTTTACATATCTAGACATGTTGTGTTTGATGAAATCACATTACCCTATGCGTCTCCAAAGCAATCTCAAACTAACATTGATGTCTCACCTCATCTTGCTACTTTTGTTTAATCTTTCTCTAAACTGCAGGCACATGATAATTCTGATTCAGGGGAAGTACAGACTGCTAGTCCACACATTACTGGTGATAATGCTGCTACAACTCATATACTCCTTGATGATGAGAGGACTCTCAAGTGCAGGATCGGATGCTGAGGAACAGGTTGAAGGTGATGCTCCATACAGTAGTATTGAAACTCCAGCTGCAGATTTTGAATCTGCTAGTAGCAGTGAGGAACAGGTTGCACTTACAGGTCCAACTAATTAGCATCATCAAACAACTACTTTAGTTGATATACCAGTTAACCATCAATCTGACAATGCTACACTCCAGTCAACTACTTTGGTTGATTTACCAGTTGAGGTACTTCCCGCACCACAAGGGCTTCATATAATCACTAGGCACAAGGCGAAGGAACATCACTTGTCACTTGTTGCTCGCAGCAGCATATAAATTTTGAGAGAACCAAATACTACTAAGGAGGAACTAAGGTCACCTCATTGGCTTGCAACAATGCAGGAAGAATTGATGCTTTACATACTAACAAGACATGGATTTTGGTGCCCAAATCTCCTGGTATAAATTTGGTTGGCTCAAAACGGGTGTTCAAGACAAAGTTAAAAGTTGATGGGACAGTAGATAGATACAAAGCCAGACTTGTGGCAAGGGGATTCTCGAGAGATAGATTTTGAAGAAACATTTAGTCTTGTGGTTAAAGCCACAATCATTAGGGTGGTTCTATCCATTGCTATTAGTTCAAAGTGGGAAGTTAGACAACTAGATGTCAAAAATGTCTTTCTCCATGGCTTCTTACAAGAGGAGATGTACATGAGTCAACCTCATGGTTTTATTAATCCCCAATATCCTCAGCATGTGTGTCTACTTAAAAAGGCATTGTATGGTCTTAAATAAGCACCAAGAGCCTGGTTTGATAGGTTTAGCATGCATCTCTTACACCTTGGTTTCATTTGTAGCAAGGCTGACCCTTCCTTATTTACTTTGCAAACTCACAAAGACAAAATATTTCTCTTGTTATATGTGGATGATATTATTGTCACAGGAAGTAATCCATCTCATGTCTCAGAGTTGGTTCTCCAACTTGGGAAGGAGTTTGCTATGAAAGATCTTGGCCCTTTACACTTCTTTCTAGGAGTTGAGGTGAAGTATTTCGAAGGAGGAATTCACTTAAATCAAAGCAAGTATGTTGCTGAGTTGCTGGCCCAAGACAGAGATGACTTTGTCAAAGGCTGTAGCCACTCATTTGGCTCAGAAGCATGGTTTGCATAAAGCTATGTGAAGTCTTGTAGATGCCTCCTTGTACAGAATGATAGTAGGGAGCCTTCAGTATTTGACCCTCACAAGACCTGATATTACTCATGCTATGAATTTAGCTAGCTAGTTTATGCAAATCCCAAACATTGAACACCTTCAAGGGGTAAAAAGGATTCTCAGGTACATCAAAGGTACTCTACACTTTGGACTCAGAATTATTTCAGTCACCATGTAGGTTATATGGCTACTCAGATGCTGATTAGGGAGGTTGTACCACCACTAGGAGATCAACTACAGGCTATAGCATCTACCTAGGTGCAAATTGTATTTCTTGGACCTCCAAAAAACAGACCACAGTAGCCTGATCGAGTGTTGAAGCTGAGTATAGAGCACTAGCCTCCACTACTGCAGAAATGACTTGGATTGTGTATCTTCTTCATGACCTTAGAGTGTTCCTTTGATCTATTACGTTGTAATGTGATAACATGAGTGCCTTGTACATGACGAGTAATCCAGTTATGCATGCTCGAACCAAACATGTTGAAATGGACTATCATTTTGTTCGTGAGAAAGTGGCCAGGGGACATCTTCTTACTCAGTTTGTGAAGTCTAAGGATCAGCTAGCTGATATTCATACTGAAGCCTTAACAAAAAAGGTTTTCTCTGGTTTTCGCAGCAAGCTAGGAGTTGCAATTCCTCCACTCACTAGCTTGAGGGGAAGTGTTGAAGGAAGCTTGAAGACTGATGGAACATGTCGAAGGAACAAGTCCATCGAAGCAGGCTGACGTGTTAGAGTTGGAGTCATACTAGGACTAAACTACTAAATCCTAAGTTATGTACGACTAAGCTACTGTATATTGCACAATTCGACTAGGATAAGGTATTAGAGTTATAATACAATACTACTCATGTAAATAATTGTGTTGTAGTAGGATTCCTAGTATAACTAGAATATGACTCTTCTCCTATATAAGGAGCTTGTAACTCAATATTATTTTTATTAATACAATCCTTGATTTCTCTAATCCTAAACGTGAGATTTCTACAATATGTCCTCCTAATTATATAAATTTAATTTTATCAAACAACATAAGTTTATCAATATCAAATTTAATACATAAATCTCCTTGAATTGATCATCAATATTTCTTTAATTGATAATGTATTTCATAACTAAGCCATTAATTTATAGGACTTGATTTGTTAAACTAGGCATATTCCTTATACTTATGCATTCACATGTGTGGAACTCGATAGCTTGATTTAGCCTTTTTTTAATGCATATGTTAGTTTTGGTGATAATTTTCGTTCCTTTATAGCCAGCCATGTGCTCCATAGGAAAAAGGGAATAATTCTTGCCATTTGGGATTGTAGCCTCTTATATTCATCCAACTTCAAGTCTACTCATTTCTTAGTTCTTTGTATGAAGTTATTATCATGTAATCAAAGGGTTGCTCACACGGTTATCTTCGTAATTGAAAAAATTGATGTGCAATGTCTATCAAAAAAATAACTTTAGTCTGCTCCAGGTGGTGGCTATGTTCAGATCATACGCCCCACTCGCCCGCCCAGTCATTGTCGACAAATAACAAGGGCTATTTGGTTCTTAAGATTGGAAGCCTAACCTTTATGTTCAATAAACAGACATACGAGTTTATTTGCACTTGCTCTAAGATTGCCTTCAATGCACAAAACACAAGTGCCCTATCAATCCATGTGCAGTGGCATGTTGAATCAAACTGCAACGATCACTAATTCTAGATTTTGAACGACACATCAAACAAGAAGAGCAAATAAAATCAAGTCATTTAATTTCTAGCATCTGCCTCGAAAAAGTTTCCAAAAGTAAAATCAAGGTTTGTCAACTAGATGACTAATAACAAAATCCATTACTAGACCAAAAAAAACTTCCTAAAGTAAGCGCAAGGGATGGTAGAGAACAAGATTGTTTTCTTCTAATCAAATAGACTGAAGCCCATATCCTCATCTTCTGATGCCTCTTTCTCCTCCTTCTTTTCTTCCTTCTTCTCCTCAGCAGGGGATGCAGCAGCTCCACCGGCAGGGGCAGCAACTGCAACAGCACCACCACCAGAAGGTACTGAAGCCAACTTTTCTCTGCCAGCAGCAATCAGCTCTGTGATATCTTTGCCATCAACTTGAGACAAGAGCAGTTGAATTCTGTCATCATCAGCCTCAGCACCAACTGCAGACCACATCAACCACAAATGTGAGTGTGCAACAAACAACCAGTCACATTTAGCATGTGCACGGGTATAATAGTGTTACTGATAGAAGCAGATGAATTACAGATTATCAGCTCAAGACTTCTCCAAGAATTAACGACTGCAAAACAATGATTGTGCATTACCTTGTACATGAAACTAAAACTGAATGTTATTCCTACCCCATGTATACATATGAGAGAATACACCATAACACTATAATCTCAATATTGCAGGTTAATGGAAAACAATAACACCATGCTCACTTCTACCAAACTTAAAAAGAATACAGGGACTAGCAACACACTTGAAGTCTACCTCATTCATTATCAGCATGGAAAGTATAGAGTAAATGTTCAACTACATCAAATTTCATAGCACCAGCTGCACCCCAAAAGTAAAGACTTATTATTTGAAAAATTGAACCATTTAATACTACTACATTATTTTAAATATTTTTTCTGTAATTCTTAATAAGGCAAATCTTATTTCAAGAAGACAACAAAATCAGTGTCGGGATTCATACTTCTAAAACCCCTCCCTCTTTCTTTTTGGCTGGAAGGCATACTTAATCTTCAATCCCAGTCCACCTTAAGTAGCTTCTGGTACTCTCCGCACATAACAAAGCTTCAATTTTTATACCAATATATTACTCTATTGCCTGTTTTAGATGATTCTAGGCAACTAATGGGTAAAACAAAACAGCATAGACTCATATTTTTCAAAGACCCGGAGGCTAAAAAGAACTGGCCCAAAGTCCAGAGTTTAAAAATCTACTCACTAACAGTATGCATATGAACATTATTCGTTTAAGAAAAGCTAAACCCCATGCCCCAAATCCCCCTTACCCATGAATCACACAATGGCCTTTATCAGTTTACTGCCTCAAACACACAAAAAAAGACTGAGAAACCAAACTATTAGGCTTTTCCGTATATCAATCATCAATATACATTCTGCTCCATTCATACCCATTTCATTGTTATACTCAATAATTTAACATGTATTCAAATAGTACATATATCTATCTCTCCATTTTGATATTCAATTAACAATACTGATTACACCATTTTAACAAAACATCACTTAAATTTAAACGAAAAAAAAAGAAAAGGGGTTAAAATTCTATACCACAACCGAGGATATTCTTCAAGTCTTTTGCTGAAGGTGATGCATTACCACCCAAAACAGCCAACAAATAAGCAGCAATAACCTTCATTTTTCTTCTTCTTCTTCTTCTTCTTCTTCTTCTTCTTCTTCTTCTTCTTCTCTAACAGAAAACACAAGAGAAATATTAGATATGATTGAAAACACGATACGAAACGGCTAAAAGTATAAATCAAGAGAGAGCCATTACTGAGGAGAATTTGGAAGCTACGAGAAACTTCTTCAATGGTAGATTTGGGACTGCTACTAGGGTTTCGTTGTGGTGAATAATGCGGCAATTTATACAGTTAGGGTTTTGGTAGGGCAAAGTGGAGGTGATTGTGGGTCGGCCCGGAATGTTATGTGAGTTTACATTTCTGCCCTTCCTTTTTCTTCTGATTTCTAGATTGACTATTTCTTCTTCTCATTGTACGGTTAAATTTTTGTAACAATTATTTTGTTCTATTTATTTACTAATATAAAAAATATAAATATCTAGATTGATTAATATCTCAAGATTATGCTATTTTTATTAGTTTATCTATTTTGAATTTCGTAAATAATTACTATAATAAATTTAATTAAGCTTCTTAACTTTAGTTTGTATATTTACGAATGATAGCTATAGTTTAAGTTCCTCGTTTGTATAATTCATGTGTATTGAGTTATTTCGTCCATATTTATATAAACTGGTTAGTATTTATTGATTTGTATTCATCTTTTTATAAATTTGATTGAATCAACTGATAATTATAATTTTGGTGAATTAACTGTTTATGTAAATAAGTTATTTCTGGTGGCATAAACGGAGTTTACTGATTTGCGCTTATATATTTTGTATAAGTATAATTATATTGATACACTTTTATACTTATATATTTTGTATAAATATAATAAAATATTAAAATATACAATTAGAATAAACTAAGTACGATTATGGATTTATACAAATATGAATACAATTGTAGGTCTAAAATTGAATTTGTGTTTTGAGTAATACAAATTTCAGAATTATATAAATATTGATAAAACTCGAAAATAATAAATTTATACATACAGAAACATCTAAATTTTGAACAGTAATACAAATTACATTATATAAAAAATTATTCAAATTATATTATACAAGTTCCATACTACACGTTTGTACAACTCAAAAACTTACAACTCACACTTGACCGCGTAATAATGCCTAGAAATTAGTGGTGAATGATCATTAATTCAAATTATTATTAACTAATTAACTAGTATAATATATTTACTTATCCGCATAATCTCCCATTTTTTATAAAAGGTATGACTAATTATAAATATGAGAACATGAAATAATATTTACATGGACAGAAAACTACTAAATGGCAAACATAGACTTCACGCAATTTTTTTCTTTGTTTAAAGGTAACTGGATTACATCTTAGTATCTACTTTGTAAATAAAGTAATCCACATAGAAGGATAATTCCAGTGCCCATACCTTTGGTTAATCTAATTTTTTTTACAAAATTGCCAGCAAATACATCAACTTTATATATTTAAATGTAATAATATACATACCTACACATACAATATACATAATACATAATCAATACAGAAATATATTTCAACCATATTAGTAAATAAGTTCATATCAAACTGTACATGTTGATAAGTTCCTGAGATAGGAGCAACCACTATATAATAACATGTCAAAAGGGCCACAAAATGCAAGGAATGTTTCGAAGCAAAGAAAGAACATTTATGACGTTACGGAGATCGTACTTGCTGCAGCATGAATTTACAGATGAAAAGGGAACATATTTACATTCATATGAACGTCAACAAAAACAAAGTCATTGCCTGCCTCACACTAGCAAAAACTACTTTTTAAGTCCACACGAGAAGATCGCAAACAAAATATAGCATGTACCGCAATTGTCTGGTCCATTTTCACACTATTGCTCGGGTTCAGCTGTATCGTATACTGCATCCTGCTCGTCGAATTTTACTGCCACCAAGTACCTTATACTCACCTTGATAAAAAAAAAAAAAAACGGAAAATGTCAACGAAGTAATAGTCTGCCTGATTTGGATTCACCTTATACACACCGCCATAAAAAGAGAAAACAGATTCCAACTACTAATAATATAACACACATCGTTGACAATTTTCTACAATGCCGTTGTATATAAATGTTTGTACTAAAGTTTTTATATGAAGTACCTGTTGTGGATCATAGACGGCGTATTCATTGTACTCGAGGACGCTATCCTTGTGCTCCGATGGAATCAGCTTACCGCACGGTACCTTAATATCATCCTTCCAGACAAAATGTTCTTTCTCGTCGGTTTTCTTCCTTCCAAGTCCTTTTACTCCAGCTTTCTTCTCTTCCAACGCTCGAGTATCCTGCATGGTAAATCAGACAATCAGATCAACTACAAACTAACATTTGAGTGCGTATATGCATATTTCTTCTTCCAATGGTCTCTTTGCTACCTCGGGAGGACTCGGAAACTCCTTAATTTCTTCTCCGAGTGAAGCAACTGCTAAAACTAAGAAACCTTCTGGCCTGTCTACAGCTGTGAAACCATATCTTGCTGCTTCTGCTGCTGCATCCGAGCAAACGATGGCTCTTCCAAACTGAACGCATATATTAGCAGTGAGTACACATGTAGACTAAAAAATAGTTCTCAGTAAATGAATTACTGTACCATGTATCCCGATACGGGAAGTGAACAAACTGAAGGCAAGAAACCTTTCTGCAGGTGCCTCAAAAGATTTGAACTCCTCGTACCTGAGGTCAATATAATGTGATCAACAATAACATTCACCGTCGTGACACAACGATCAACCGAGAATTATATGCCAATGAGATATTACTTACCACACCAGAGAAGAACTTTGTTTGGTAATTCCTTGATCTCATCAAGAGAAGGACAAGCACTAACTTCAACAGAAAATATATTCTCAACTGATACACCATAGCTCTGGTGAAACATGCATTTTAGATCACACCGACAGTACACAATTTTGAAAGAGAATTGGAAATGAACATAAATAGATCTTACCATATCTCCAACTTGGACCGGCTCGTAAGTTTTCTCCAAGTAGTTCACTATCATTTTGTGGTCATCAGATTCTTTCTCCAAGGGAGAAACTGAACAGAGGAGTTTCTTGTAACACTCAAAGAGAGGATCATCGAGCGTAGATCCAGACATGTCTTCTATAATACGCGAGGCAAAGTTGATGTCCCGAATAGTTTCATAGGCAGATGCAGCCTTGATTATTTTCAAACAGTAAGTTAAAACACCTAATATATAATGCAAAAGATTTAGAGGAAATGACATTTACATGCTCTGTGAGATCGGCATAATCTCTGAAGGTAAAAGGCCTCGTAGATGGCATGAGAGTGAACCACATTTGACTGAACTCATTCCAGACACCCTCTGCTCTCGGTCCTGTTTCCTTCATTGATTTTATTTCCTCCACGAAGTGTAGGAGAATTTCTTCACCTGTAGAGTTAAAAGTAAATGAATCTTTTGAATGTTCATCACCGATACGAAATGCACTATAGGCAGAGAGAAGACTTACATCTTCTCAAATGAAGATTAGTAAGCATCCCTATAGGAATTTCCGGTGAATCGTGTCCCAGCTCCATTAAAGCATACCTTCATCCAGCATACAACACTTTTGAGTTTATTTCACACTTAAGGAAAAGACTGGAACAGTTTGCAACCTGAACGGTGTTAATACCTGTATATCTCCTGGCTACAAAGGACTTTCATGAAATTTGCTACTACCGAATCAAGCTTACTATGTGCAGCAGCAGAACCAAGTTGCCTTAGGCCAAGCGCTCCATGCCTAACCTCTATTCCGTCATCCTTACAAAGTTAAACCATGTTTTAGTTGTCTAGCAAATGCTATGTAAGTGTACCTTGAAGAACAAATAATTTATGTTGTGACGTACGATATCAATAGGGTAAAACTTGTGATGCTTTTTGTGAATCTTCTTTTCCCTTTCCCAGGGTTCGAACTCATTTCCAGTCATCTCTTCAAAGAGCCTAGCGAACTCCTTAATCGCATCATCGACATTTTGCCACTCCTCTAGCTTGTCATCTGCTCTTAAGCTATCACCATTTCTGCCCCTTCTATAATACATATGCAAACGATTCTCCGATGACATGATAAGTTGCATAATACAGAAGCTGCATCAATTTGAAGAATCACTTTATCAGCAGCTGAAGAAATACTAAGAACTCGAAAAAAACTAGGGAGACTTTCGAGCATTACTCATTGAGTTTGTTCTTTTGGTTGCAAACAGACAGTGCACAGTTATACAATAAGCCATCTTTCTCCAATATTCTTCCGCCTTCGTCCTGCATCTTAGTGTCTTTGTGTACCCCTCTTTTTCCAAACACTTTAAGCTACAATAAACAAAAGATGATATTGACGCAAACTCCAAGATTTAAGTAGCAAATGAGAAAGGGGGGAAATAGACCTCGGCTGTTACGGTTTCGAGTGCCTCTGCACTTGGATCCATCTTATCAAGGGGAATACCTTTACCTTCTACAGCAATGTCACTGGTGACGTCGTATGCATCTAAAGGCTGAGCTTCTTCCTTTTCTATACTATCACTCAACCAAGCCTCCCTCACTACCGGTATACCCTTCTCCCTGAGAAACAACAATGCAGCATCAGAGGCGGATGAAACATAAACTCACGGGTTCAATTGAAAACGTAATTGCAAAAGCACGATGAGTTCAACCGTAAAAGCATAAAAATTGATAAGTAGAACCCATCGAAGTTCAAATCCTGTAGCCACCTCTGCTCGACGTTACAATATAGAAAGCCATTTTTATTAATCCAATTAATGTAGTGTCAATTAAATATACATACAAAGCTTCAGCTACTTTGGATGAGCCACCACGATCACGTTCAGCGGGAGACACTACTACGCAAGCAACCCCTGCAAGAGGGAACACTTTTAGTTCCTATACAACTGGTGAAGTAAATTTCATATGAAAATTACACTGAACAGTTACCAGTGACAGAGTTGTTCACTTTTCCACCAAATTTCTCGATTTTTGATTTCCAGTATTGCTGTGCACAATAAAGTTCAATAGCAACATAAACATTCACAAAAATGAAGCCAAATTCATCTGAAGTACTATAGTAGTACGTACGTGTTTTCGAGTAAGACGACCAGCTAGAGATATCATCATTCCATCAAATGGCTTCCATGGGGCAGATATTTCCTTTCGGGGGCGGTTCTTTTTAGGATCTCCACGTTTCTTGATCAGCTATGAGAACATACATAGACAGTCAAATTTCTTTTTTTTCCTTTCATCCATCTCGCAACAAGAAATGTATTAAAGCGAATTAGTTTTCAGACATTACATCAGATATTGGAGTACTTTCAACAGATTTAGGGAGTTTGAGAGACTCTTCTCTTCTCGGTGGTTCCTTCGTGCTGTAAATACAACTCGACCACTCACTATAATCTCCAACGCAGTGATAGCCATCGCCAGAGCATTCCAAATTGCCACCACAAATAGGACAATTGTCCAGCGGCCCGAAGAACATTATGTCTTGACTGTCCAAGAAAAGAGGAGTCGATGAGTATGAAAGAATCACAATAAACCTCACATGAAACAACAACTACTACGACACCTCAATTAGTATATAATGTATACACATTTCAAATGTAGATTTTTGAAACTAAATTTACATATTTAGAAACTATACAATAGTTGATGATTCAAAAAAACTCGTAAAGGATAGTTGCTATAGAACAACCACTTCTTTCAACTCCGTATATAATAACAATGCCACAGAAAATGAATCAGAGTGAATAGTATATTATGATACAATGAAATTTTTTAACGAACCGGATTAACTTACCATCTAGGAACAACAGCATCATCTTCACCTTTAGAATACTGGCCATTTGCTTCAAGGATTTCGCGCATTTGCTTGACGGAGAGATGTTCGGTTATAGTCTTACAGAACTTCTCAAACTCCGCTCGGATTCCATCTTCGTGATCAGTACCTTCTTCTTCTTCTTCAGTTTTTGCCTTTTTGTGTGAGGCTGACTCTTGGCTGTTGCTCTCTGCCTGCTGCTTCCTCGTCACCTTTCTCTCTTCACTTGCCGAGTGCGCTTGAGATCGGGTCTCATGAACCTTCACATACATAAAATGCATAAAGTGAGTGGTGGAGCCAGATATTTTACAAAGGAGTTTCAAAATATAAAAAGGTAGACATACACGTAAAAGATAAGGGGAGTCAACCTACCGCATTTATACATAATATTAAAATTTTAACCTAGTTAAACAATATAATTTTTCAGCAAAGGGGTGTCCCGTGTATCGGTTACTTGATAAAGTACAATAGTACTTTTTATCAACACATTTTCGAGTTTGACGTTTGTTAACATCTTGCCGATCCCAACTTGTTAGCAACAAAAGCATACTGTTAGTTGTAGTAACTTAAGGCACCTACCCATAATAAGTGAAATTACTGACGGACTACCTGCTACAACATATTAGATCACAGTTCACACAGCTGGTGTGTAAATATTCCACTGTCGGCATATATGAGTTATATCCTCGAGAGTTCTTAAGCCAATTTATATACTTACAGAGCAAAGAAACGTTCACCGAAATTCTCACACATAAATTAAAATATTCAAAATCAACTAATTAACTCCACAACCCACTAACAGGACCACATTAACACCATCACTAGCCTGATTTATGAGCATTACTTCCCATATCCAGTACTCCATCGCTTTCCATTTCGTGTCCTGATTCAGAGTCAAAACCAAATAATTTCCAATGTAAATTTGGATATAGAATCTTCAACCTTGTTGAAATAAAACTTTTCACATTTAGAAACTACATAAAAAGTAGTTCTCCTTCCGTTTCAACCCCAACCGAAAAGTGATGTCCATTTTAGCAAATCTAGAGAGTTCTTCTAGTACTACTTTTTTCCATATTACCTTAGTATCAAATAACACCAAAAAATATATTTCATTTTACTTGTCCCTCTCGTTCCTTTCCTTTTTAGTCTGTCCAAATAGGACACATTTTTCTGTTTAAAGAAAAGAATGACCCCTTTCCTTTTTTGGCAATACTTAGCTACAACTTTCCATGTGGCATGTTTAAGGTCACAAGATTAAATGACATTTTGGTACATTTGACATAACTTTAATTTAGAACCACAAAATTAAAAAATCTTCTTTCTTTTCTTAAACTTTGTTCCAAGTCAAATTAGACCATTCTTTTTGAAACGGAGGGAGTAGTAATTTAACTTTAAAATACTCATTTTACGCTTAATGAATTGATTTCTAGCTACACAATTATCTCCGACTTATTTTAGACCATAAGTTTCAAAAGTATTTCTTTTTTCCTTAAACCTCGTGTCACTTACAAAATAGGCCTAAGCCTATGCCAATGGACTCATGACATCCATGTACCGAGTCGTCAAATGACACACATTAAGAAGACCCAAGCCTACATGCACGGGTCCATCCTACAAAGTCCTATAAATGAAGACTCCTTTTTTCGAAAGAAAGGTGGGATCCATCAAACTAACTCATATAAATTGGGAACGAGACAGAGGGAGTAGTACTAGTCAAGTTTAAATTCTCAAAGTATCAGTAAAATAGAAGTCTTGGTCAAAGGAAGACATCCTTTGATTCTACTCTCCAAAGTGTAACACCATCACCACCAACATAATACCAAGTGTGGGGTCTGGGTGAGGATAAAATATACGCAAATTTTACCCCAACTCTATTTTCGATTAGGGTTGGCTCACGAAAAAATCAATCCAAAGCAGTCCAACAAAAAAAGTAACAAAATCACAAGAAATAACAGTTAATAACCAAACAAAAAATAGACAGTAACAAAACAATAGTTACAACAAAGCAATACGCGCTTTACTAAACTATGCACTAAACTAAATCCACAAATTTACAAAAATAAACACATGCATATATACTATTTTGCTACCACAATTTTAATAATAATCCTCTTAACATCAAAAACCAATTTGAGTTATTAAAACCAAAACTCCTCAAACAAATTAAAAGTGAGACTAACTAATCACAAACAAAAGAATACAACAAATTAAATTAAACTTTGTATTAAAAAAATCACAAGAGTATATAGTATAACTAAGAACTAACCTTCATTTTTTATTGAGGAGTACTTTGCCTCTAAGAAATAAGATTTGTGGAAAATAGTAGTATATATAGATATATAGAGATAGAAAATCAAAAGAAAAGTGAAAAAAAGTTTTTAACTTAGTATGATTTTACATAGTAAGCTAGCAAGTTGACACGTGTACTAACAAAAACTCTCAATGCTTGACACGACTCATTGCTCTTTTTAACTATAGCGGCACCTACTTAGCTGTTACAATTACAGTTTATTTATATTGATGTTCGATTAATTAAAATTTACGTGAATTATATAGAATTAATTTGGATATTACACTTTCTATCAAAGATTTTGTATATTTAAAGCTATAAATCTAAAAAATTTAATTATGAAAAAACAATCTCATCCATTGTCTCATCTTTTTATGAAAGCATTCTTTTTTTAAAAATAAATATTTTTAAATCCTGAGAATTTTGACCAAATAAATTATAAATTTGAAATTTTTTAATGGGAAAAAGGATAAATATACCTCCAAACTATCGTAAATGGTATGTAGATATCCTCCGTCATACTTTTGGGACATTGGTGTCCGTGCCGTCCAAAAACTAGAGCATATATACCCTTTATACTAACGGACATACACGGTTATAATCTTATCCACCGACCCGATATTTATTAAATAACTGATCGACGGATAAGATTGTGTCACGTGTTCCTATTTAGTCTTCCGTTAGAGTGAAAGGTATATATGCTTTGGTTTTTGGATGGCAGATACACCAATATCCCAAAAGTACAGAGGATATCTGCATACCATTTATATCAGTTCAAGGATATTTATCCGCTTTCCCTTTTTTAATTAAAGGCAAGGATTGCATTTATTCCGTATATGCACAGTACTGAGCCTCTAGATTGCTAAATGAGGTGGGGAGGGGTGGTTCAAGGCTGAAATGGTCAAGAATGAGAATAGGGGATATTAAATGGAAAGAGAAAAAACAATAAATTCGAAATATCACTTATTTTATTTTTTTATTATGTAACTTGTAAGTCATTTTCTTTCTCATTTTAAAGGAATTTATTTTTCTTACCATACATAAAAAAAATTAAAAATACTCTATCATACCAAACACTAGTAACTTCAAATTTTGAATTTGAATATTAGAGCTTGAGGATACTTTTGCAAGAAGTATACTCCCATTCATTACTTGCTTCTTCTAAATATATGTGTGTTACTACTTACAAAAATTGGAAACTTGTTACAATTAGTCCTCTCATGCTCACTTCATTACTTTGGAACTTTCACAAGTTTAGAAAAATACAAGCAGAGCAGATTAGGTCTTATCTTACGAATTTTAATGAGATTGGACGCTTATATTATTACTAGTAAGTATATAAAAACAATAACTTGAAAGACTCGAATACTCTATGATTGTCACAATATTTTTTAAAAATATCATTTATTTAAATTAATATAAAAAAAGATATCACATAAATTCAAACAAACTAAAATATATTTTTGTTGCTCACAAGTCCTGAGTTTTTTATTGTGCAGTGATCTCTTGTTCCAAGATACTACAAATTGTTGTTTATTTTTGCAGTTTTGTGGAGTGGAGTACCACTTTTAAATTGGACACTCTCGAATGACGCATAACGTATGTCTTACCCAATTTAATTATGTGACTAGGTTCATACTCATATATTTATGTATAAATAATTTATTTATAAAATATTGGATACATGTAAAATTCGTAAATTTCGTACTATCTCCACCCTTAGTTAGAGTGGTTTAGAGACAAATTTTAAATATTTGAAATATAAATTCAGTGATATTATACGTGAAGTTATGTGGAAGTGAAGTTTGATGCTCAGACAACTCCAAAGGAGAATGTTTTAAGTATATGGAATCTTAATTCAAGATAATAGGGAGATCAACTATGAGGTGGCATATCCTATTGGTGTGGAATAGGTGAAATGAGGTTCATCTTTGGAGTGTTGTGTGATAAGAAGGTATCGCCAAAACTTAAAGGTAAGTTTCATAGAGCGATAGATAGATCGATTATGTTGCATGAGATGGAATGTTAGCCAGTTAAAAACTCTTATTTTTAGAAGATGAAAGCTGCACAAATGAAGAGGCTAAAGTGGATGTGTGACATACTCCCTTCGTCCACTATTGTTTGTCAGGGTAAGATTATCCACAACCCTTAAGAAAAATTTAATATAATGTGCAATTTGACTAATATAACCCTACTATCAATCATTATTAAAATGGTTTGTATTTTTTGAAAACTGTAAAAACAACTTCTTTCACATTAAAGTAGTCTTGTAACTTTAAAATGACTACTTTTTGAAACTAGTAGTTATGTAATTATTTGTCACGCCCCGAGCCTACACCCTGGGCGGGACTGGCACCCGGAGACCATTTCTGGCCCCAAGCGAACCCTTGGCCTGGCTTTCTTAACTCAGCGGAAACCTAACCCAACAGAATAACTCAATGCAATGCAATATTACAAAACAACTTAACTTATAAAATATGGCC
>JAJOOR010016666.1:0-13802 GCA_036250505.1 Solanum acaule
TGTATGTATGATGATCTACTACCACTATGTATGAATTTCTGTACGTCCTAATTAACACGACTAATCTGTGTATATCGATCCCTGTATGAACATGTGAATCTCAGCCCAGCTAGAAACAGTATAGAGAACACCAGAGAGTTTGTTCCAATTAGTTGAGTCTTTCTTAGCATAAGTCTTCTGTTTCTCAATGATGCCACGATACAGCGGAATGAAAGAAACACCAAAATGATTCCCGACTCTCATCAAGTTTGGGCTTGGATTAATCACAATGCCAATATCTGCTTGCAGCAAGCAAAGCAAATCACTCACTGTATCCCCAATGTGAACAGTCAGGTTCTTTTTGTCATCGTTGTAGTTGTTTAAAACTTCACTGAAGGTTTGAACCTTGTCAAAGGGGCCTTCAACTTTACTAACAATTACACCAGTGGATAGATTTTCTTCAAATATAAACTCATTCGCGTGCACATGCACAACATCCAAACCATCTGTTCACAACAAGGCAAAAAAGGAAAGATTTTTAGAGAGGTTGTCAACCTCAAGTTACAAGGTATGGTGCTCGGACTCTCCAAAAATGTTGTCGCACCCATGTTAGATCCTCCAAAACTACACTACTTTTGGAGGATCCGACACACACCTATCGACATTATTAAGAGTCTGAGAAACTTTAGCAGAATACTATGTTGTCTAACCAAAATATAATCAAAGGCCATATGTTTCAACAAAATCTACAAGAAAGTACCTGATGAAAAGGCAGACCTTATAAGGTCACTGCACCAACAACAGGAGAGGGCATGAATGTCTGCATTCAACTGTTCATTTTTTATTATGCTCTGGAAAAAGTTTTTACAACCATCCTGGAGAACCATCAGCTCACCAACTCGCTTTATCTCGTCAAGTCTCAGACCTCTCAGTACTCCAGATTCACTCACTCTCGTATTAGCTCTTTTCTCAAAATCTGAAAGCTGCTCAAGTGCTTTATGCAGCCTTTCATAATCAAGTTTTTCAGCTGTGAAGTAGGAAAAAATTCTTCGAAATCAAATTCATTTCAACTGCAGTGACAATATCCTACCATTGCAAGGCTGAAACAACAGCAAAATAACAAGAATGAATGTCTACCTTTTTCATGAGTGAGCAACAGTGTGTCTATGCATTGCTCATATTCGTCGGTATAGTCCTTACAGATATCGTCCCATGTACTATTAAGAACTTCTGACAATAGTCGAACAACTTGATTCTCTGGTTGGCTCTCTGGTTGATTCTCTGGTTGGCTCTCTGGTTGGCTCTCAGGTTGATTCTCTGGTTGGCTCTCAGGTTGGTTCTCTGGTTGATTTTCTGGTTGGTTCTCTGGTTGATTTCTGGTTGATTTTCATCAGATTTTGGTGCTGATACAATTGTCATTTCTGCCAAGATGGCTGAAGAATCAATAACCGAGCATGTTGAATCAAACTTAAAGAATATCACAAGCCGTTCTTCATCAAGATTGTGCTCTCTTGATATAGGGATGACAGATTTCTGATCAAGTGGCTGCCCTAACAGGAACCCCACTTCAATTTTCATTGCCTTTTCATAAAGCTTCTCAACGATGCTGAGCTCGTGGCTTGTCAAAGTGATGCTTAGTTTGTCCAACAAGTTCTCATTTTTCTTAGCCAATTCCTGTATTCAGAAAATATAAGTGAGCCAGTGCAGTAAAAGTGTGCTACATTATGTTATATCTTAAACCAGCTGAATTCAGCAGTATGACAAGGAAGGTACAGACAAGCCACAAACCTCCAAACTTTCAGAAGCATAATTTCGAATGATTATCCTATATTGATGAGTTGGATTTCCCTGAAGAAACACCAGAAGCTCCTTACCAAGGTTGGCATAAAGCCTAAGGCAAGGAATCATAGCACCAAAGATATAAGCTGGCAACTTAGTTCTCTCAAACTCTGTTTCAAATTTTTCAGCGCATACTCCTTCAATCTTTCCTGAGGCTGTAGCCTTTAAGAACTCTGTGAACTTGAGTGTTATGGGGTTGAGAGTGCACTTCTTGCCAATATCAGCATCCCACTCCTAAAAGTGATTCATGATTTATGAAAGAAAATGAGAAATTTAAAGGTTAGCACTTCAAATGTGGTGTCATAAGAAAAAGAGATAAATGATCAAAAACACACCTGAAATATCATGTTTTTGTGAGTTTTCTACCCGAACTATCATGTGTTTGTTTTTCCTATCTGAACTATCACTAATAATCAGTCCTATACCCATTGTTGACCTAGTTTAAGCTCGTCTTTTCGTCTTCCTCTCTTCTAATCATCCTCACTTTCCTTATTTCCACTATATTTCTTCCGGATTCTTCGACAATCTTACTTATATGCTCCTCAAGACATCTTATGTGCCCAGTAAGCCCTCTTCTTAGAACACATTCTAAATGGACTACAATATGCCATCCTGTTGTGTGCAATTGCTTATAGATTTTTCTAGGAATTTAAGCTTTGCATGTCAAGAGTACTAGTTAGACTAGATACAAAACTATGAAATTCTAAGCAGCAAATATAAAGATGCTGATAGCAACTTAAGTTGGGATTTGGGCTGAAATCTAAAAATAAGATTTACATTGAACTTCGCTTACTATAATAGCCTAATATTATATTTAATAAGCAGCAAGCAAGCAATGATAAACAAGTTTATGACGAGAAATAGAACCAACGGTGAACAAGAGAAAGAACATTATATCTCACTTGAAGAAATGAGTCTTGAACCTTGAATTCTCTAGTGGCAATCCTCTGCAAGTCACGAAGGGAGTACTTTGCATCATCATCATCAGTATACTTTTCTGCAGCTTCATATCTGCAACACATTTTTGATGTTTCTTAACTTTCCATGAACTTCATAGACAGAACAAAAATATCAAACAACTTATACATAGGTAAAACAAGTTCATTCACAGCCAAAAACTCAAACATTTATCAGCACCAATATGGACGTACCAAATCCAACTAGACCCCAAAAATCCTGCATCATATTATGACAAGAAAGATCAAGATATCATTTCCAATGATAATTTTCCAAGATTATCTAAAAGAGATCCCAAAAACCAATAATCTACCCCCAAAGTAACCATTCGACACTCGGAAAAAAAAAGATGGCAGACCATAATTTGATTATTTCTTGCATATTCTCATTGGAAACGAAATCAACCATTTATGTCTCAATCCTAAATTTGTTAGCATCCACTTTATAACTCCTCTAAATTCATCCTGCTCACACAAAGTCCATTGCATTTCGACACTTAATAGTTTGATTCTGCTCTATTATGTCGTAAATTAGCAGCAAACACCATTGCATGGATAGCTATACAACAACAACAACATTAAAGATTAAACGTTAAAAAGAAGAACACCCTCTGTTCAAACATTTCCCACTGAATGAACTTCAAATAACATTTCAAGATATGTATATCATTTCACTATTTTGATTCAATAAATGTATATCATTTCACTATTTTCAACATAACTACTTTATCTGCAGTTACCAAAAATGGAAACTGTCACACTAACAGAAACTCTAAAAACCCAGTCAATAACCGAAAAATGGCAGAACAGATTAAGCCTAACAAGAACAAAAAGACTACTCACTCAGACTCAGTCCCAAGATTCAAACTGAAAAACTGTAACTTACATTACAAGAAATGTATATCATTCCACCATTTTCATTCAAGAATAACAGCAACTTAACTACTATATCTGCAGTTACCGAAAATGGTCAAAAACACATCTAAACTATAACATTTTCGTAAGTTACCTAAAATCAACTATCCAAAATTCCATTTTCGCGCCTATTGTCAATTGAAAACAAATATTTGGCCAACTCAGCATCGAGTTGTATTTTTTACCATTAACTCAAAAACGAATCAACCCAACTCAATTCACCTCCAAATTACGAAAAAACAACAAATTGGGACTAAGTACAGAACTCTTACGCTTTAGCAAATGCTTTGTAGTAGTAATTATCTTGACCTAAGAAACTCAGAAATGTATCATTTTCTAGAGTCCCAGAAGCTAAACAAACAACAAACGGAGTGTAAAGAGCAAGTCTTGCCACTTTCTTGAACTTGTACCAACATATTCTTGATATATACATTGCTTCTTCTCTGGGTATATTCATATCTGACTCCATTATTGAAACAATGGAGAAAAATGGTGTTCTTGAAATGAAAAGAATGCAAAAACCCAGAAAGGGTTTTGTGGGTGATCAAGAAAAAATGGAACTTGGAGGAAAAAATGGAGGTTCCTGAACTTTTTATTTTGCTGTACTGAGTATTCTTTTTTGGAATTTGGAGATTTGATGGACTATATATATATATATAGTAAGGGGATGCTGATAATGACAAAAAGGTGGAGGGGTATAAGAGTCAAAAATAACAAAAAAAATTCCCCCGTCTCAAAATAAGTGTATTTTTTTTCACCTCAAGAATTAATTTAACTAATTTTGAAGTTATAATTTTTATTTTTAAAGGAAAGATAATAGATGTTGTAATTTTTTTTTAATGTTAATATGATGAAAAAATGTGTTAAAATGCTGGTTAAAATTTAGATAGTTTGAATTTCGAAAAGTGAAAAGACAAAAAAGTTAATGAGGGTAATTTAGTACACACGAGAAAATTATGTAATTTCTTTCGATTTGAATATGCCTAGATATTGGTGATAGTCAGAATGTGTGTGAGCTGATCTGTATATCACTTTATGATAATATTTGAATGAAATTCATTGTGAATGGAAAACGTGAACAAGGTTCGAGTTTTAGTATAAATGAGAAAAGTTATGATGTTTCTTTCAATTCGAATTTGACTAGATATCTGTGATGTGTGTATGCTGATCTGTATATCACTTTACGACAATATTTGAATGAACCTGTTGTGAATGAAAACGTGAACAAGATTTGATTTTTAGTAGAAAGGAAAACATTATGTTATTTTTTTTTTTCAATTTGAATCTGTCTGGTGATTGATGATATTCATAATGTGTGTCCGCTGATCTGTATATCAATTTATGACTTGAATGAAGCCAGATGTGAATGAAAAATGTGATCAGGGTTCAAATTTTAGTAAATTTGAAATTGTCTAGATATTGGTGATAGTCAGAATGTGTGCAAGCTAATCTGGATCACTTTACGACAAAATTCAAATGAAAGCTACTGTGAATAAAAATCGTGAACAAGGTTCGAATTTTAGTAGAAACGAAAAAGTTATGTTGTTTCTTTCAATTTGAATTTGTCTAGGTATTTAGTGATAGTCAAAATGTGTGTAAGCTGATATGTATATTACTGTCAAAATAATATTTGAACAAGAACTATTGTGAATGAAAAATGTGAGATTAGATTGTGTAAATATTTAGTTTAATTAAATTCTTTTGATTCGAATTAATATTGAAGTAGTGATATTACCTCTTTTTTCGTCAGTATTAAGGACATAATTCCTTTTTAGATAAGAAGAACGCTATTTAAATTAATACAATTCGAAAACTATGATACCATTATTCTTTTTTCGGAAAAGGGTCAAAATTGCCCCTGAATTATGCGAAATAGACCACTTATACCCTCCGTTACATTTTGAGATCAAAAATACCCTCGCTGTTATCCCTAGAGACCACAAATACCCCTCAAAAGTTAACAACCCAAATTGTTAATGACATGGCAAGCCATGTGGGACTGATCTATCCACCTAAGCTGCCAACTAGGATTTCCAACAATTAGAAATCCTTCTAAAATTAGAAATAAATCTTTTATTTTTAATTACATAAAATATATTTATATTTTTAATTAAAAACCTTTTATTTTTAATTACGTAAATATTTACCACTCTTTATGAATATTTATATTTATTGCCGTTAAAAGTTATTTTTTCATCGTAGTTTAACTATTAACCAAGTATATTTCCACTTGATAAATAACTAATTTATAATATATCTAACTTGATAGGATGATTTTTTGTATAACATACATGTATCTTCTGTTTTTTTTGTTGGATTAATACAATTTAGGAGATTTAGATTTTTTAAAAAAGTTAGTGGTAATCCTAGTTGGCAGTTTAGGTGGAAGGATCAATCACACATGGCTTGCCATGTCATTAAAAATTTGGGTTAACTTTTGAGGGATATTTGTGGTCTTTAGAGATAAGAGTGAGGGTATTTTTGAGCTCAAAATGTAACGGAGGGTATAAGTGATCTATTTCACATAGTTTAGGGGAATTTTTGACACTGTTCTGTTCTTTTTTTTATATCAATAAATTTCATAAAAGATGAGATCAATAAATAACATAACAATCAACTAGTATTAATTGTGTCATTCTTTTTTGGGATATATAGTAATAAATTTCACTATTTTGTAGTCATTTACTTATAATACATATATCTAAGCTATATATATACAAGAAATGGAGGACATTGGGCAATTCTAAGAATTCCAAAACCAATGTTGAAAGACCTATTACTTGATGTGAATCTGTGGGTTCAACTGAACCTATTGCTTTCGGATCAATCATGTATACATATGCACAAAAAGGAAAAACGTATAATAAGGTCATACTTATTTTGAACTTAGTGACTTTGGATCCTGGATTCGCCTCTGTCTTACCACCTTTCATCCCCGAACCAGTTGTTCTTCTCCTTAGGTCCTGTTGGCCCTGCTTCGCCATAAAGTTCAGTTGGAAATAGCTCGACGAGAGTCTCCACTGAAAATCTGAAAAAAGATGGAAGGTGTTTGATTATCTCGTCCACTTCATAACCCGATTTGTACTCAATGGTTGGACCCCATTCCCTCATGTATTGTAACCATGGCGGTTCTACGACAGTTCCTTCTCCAAGATACTCAGCAGCGATGATTCGATACTTACTGCTAGAGTCTACATAGTATTTGCTTTTTGCACAATCATTTCTTGCTCCAATACCAAGTTTTGTATTGCCTTGAAGGTAACATCCAGGATGTGGGAAACTCGCGTGGCCATTTCTTGATGCATATACGACTGACTTGTTCCCCTCGATGAACTCCAAATCACGAGCATCAACCCATTCACCACCACTATGTTCTGAGAAGTATACACTACAGAGCTCCCCTGAGAAGTTGCTAATACGAAGAGTATAATGCTCCCAATCACAAACGTGTTCGCCTACTTTATTCAGGGAAAGATTCATCAAGCCTACTTTGAGTGTAGCTGGTCCATTGAAGGGGCAAAATATCCACATTGCAATATCAGTGAACGTTCCTCCTTCAGCCGGTTTAACATGAACATAGAGCTCCGCAGTCTCAATTTTACCACATTTCACAGTCTGTCTATTTTCAACATCTTTATTAGGCAAATCAAGCCAATATTTCCCATCATTTCGTCCACCTGCAGGCAAGTTTGAGCCTTTCGCGTCAATAGCAATACCATTGTCCTTACCATCTTTAAATAGAAGAGCTCCGTTTGAGAAAAACCACGGAACAGATGAGGGCAAGTAAATTTCGTCAGGATGGAAGTAAACAGTAGGTCCATAGTGCTTGATGAGTGCATGGACCTGCTCAAGATTAGGCATTGCCTGTAGAGACGAGTCGAAATTCTTCAAACATGCAACTGTGAGGTCATCGCCTTTAGTGAAGCTCGTACTGCAGAAGAACGTCCCGACTGAAACCCCTCTACATAACATGCCCCTCATGCAAGGTCTAGTTTTCCAAACTTGAAATTGCCTCTTTGCAAAAAATGAATTTGCAGTATAAACAACTTCACAAGTCTCACAACTCTCTGTAAGATCAGCGCGGACACATCTAACTACATCAAGATTCGGTTCATTTGACTCAGCAGTAGCCACAAAGCCCATTGCTTTATAACCAACTGGTGCATTTGGAAGCCACATGTAACCAACTTCCTTATAAAGGGCGTTTGCGTTATAAACTAAAGTGTAGTTCATTGGTTTTTCAAGAGCAGGAAGCTTGGAAGCTGCATCTTGAAGTGATTTTTTCGGCTTCAAATCTTTGACAGCAAGAACATAGCCTGTTATGTTCTTCTCACCATCTGGCTGACAGTAGTGGCCAACGATCGAAAATCCTTGTGGAATTTCATCTGGTTTGTAGAATGAAACTGATTTTGATTTGCCAAACAATGGACTACAACTCCAAATTTTCTTAAACTTGGTGATTTGAACAGCTTCAATTTCACCTAGGCATATTTTTCCTTGAGCAAATCCTTTACCTACACAAAGACAATATGAGAAACCATGCTTGATCCCTACTATGTTTCCCGGACTCTTCAAATATGCGGACAAGTGCATGTTGGATCCTCCGAAAGTAGTGCGTTTTTGGAGGATCACACATGAGTGCAGCAACAATTTTTGGAGAGTTCGAGCAATATAGCTTGATACAATTAATGTGGTCGATCGGCTATATAAATACTCACTGACCATGACCATGACCATGACCATATTCACTTGAAAGATTGTTGCCACATGAAAATGTGAACTTTACAATAACTACGCCTAAATCCCAAACAAATTGGATCAGCTATATGAACCCGCATTGATAATGTTTCTCTTTAAAACTATCATACAAAGTAAAAATACTACTACTAGAAGTTATTTTCTACTGGCATAAAAATGTGAACTTTATTAAACAAATACATCCTCTGTTTCAATTGTTTCAATTTGTTTGTCTGACTTTCCTTTTTTTGCAACTCTAGATCAAATTTTCCACAAGGAATAATTGAACTCTTCATTTTTAGCTCAAATCAACCATAGAACAACAAGGCCTCAATCTTAAACAAGTTGAGGTTAGCTATATGAACGTCATGTTTCGTCATTGTAAATTAAACACAAGCTACTATTATAAAGACTAAATTATAACAACAACAATTACATATCAGTGTAATCCCTACAAGTGGGACTCTGAGTAAAATATACGCAAACCTTACCCTTCGTAATACTAGCATAAAAATGTGAACTTTAGTAACAAATAGATAATTATGTTATAATTTTTAGACCAAGTCAACCATAGAACAAATTAAACTGACAAAGTCCACTGAGAACAAAATACAGATCTTGTTATCTCTTTAACATAAAAAAACAAAAACAGAAATACCTTGAGGCCATTGTGGAATTGGTGAAGGCAAAGTAAAGCTCTGTGGTTCAATTTCATCATAGTTGTAATCAGTGACACTGTCCCAACAGCAACAATCACCCCCAAACATTTCTTCTTTAACAAAAAAACTCAAGAAAACAGAAAAAAACAAAAACCCCACAAAATGATTTATCAAGATTTTGCTTTTAAGCTGACTAGAAAAGTAAAAATACTTTGAAATCAAGAAACTTGGACAAGTACAAAAACAGCACTATTCTCTCTAATTTTTTGTATTAAATATAGGAGTTAATAGGAAAGATTCAATCTTCATGAAAATATTTAGAAAAAAGAAGAAGCTAGAGTATAAGAAGAGAGCAATAATACAGGAAAGACAGAGAAAAAGAGAATGTTATACTGATGGTTGTTGTTCATTGGCATTTAGAGTGTTTCTTTTCTCTTTTTCTTGATTTTATTATTTCTTTCGTTTCAATTTATGTGGCACATTTTAGATTTCGAGATTTAAACAAGTTTGTCTTTAACTGTAATTTTTTCATATATGTCAATTATGGTGAGTTATAGTACTTTGTATGTAATTTACAAATATATACATTTCATTTTAAAAAATTGAAGAATTTATATGCAAATTTCAGGTCAAACTTATACAATTTGACTCTTGAAAAACGAAATGTGTTACATAAATTGTGAAAGAGGGAGTAGTTAAAATCATTTTGCTTAACTATCATTGTTTCTTTTGTTTTTAGTTTTCCGCTCGATATTCGATACTCACTTTCGACTTCGACTATTTTAGATTATTACCATAAGTTCTACTTTGTAGGTAAAACATTTCTTACTAAAGTTTTGATTTGAGTTAAACCATTTATTGTGGACAAAGAAAACATGATTGAGACATGATATTTTTATTTTTTATTTTGCCAACAAGAAAGGTTTTTAATTTTATATTCTCTTACTTGCCGTCACAAACAAGTTTAAAAGAAGGATATTGACTTATTCTACTAGGATATATGTAAAGCATATTCTCCTATACTATAATACAAATTTGTGATGAGATGATTGAGATTTTTTCGTTTTTAATCACATATTTTCATTTAAGAACAAAAAAATCTAATTGAAAGTGTCATCCATATAAATAGGCCCTCTGTTGCATAAATTTAAATTTAATCGAACTCCATAAATATCATCTAATGCTTCAATTATTGACAAAATTTTAGATATTCTTCTAACAATTATCATAAAAGTTGAAGAAATTCACAAAATTATTGGGATAGTTGTACTAGCAAGGATGAGAAAAAGACTACTCATTATTGGTGTCCAATATTTTCAAATGAGTGTATATATGAAAATGACTATTTCTTGCTATCTTTATGACTATATATTTGTATTATTATACCTTTGTCTTCAAATATTCCAATTTGGATCCATTTGCAATCACAATCCTAAATAGGTCAATTTAGTAGTGGGCCATCATATCAACAAGAAGTGTTGAAAATTAAATAACCCAACACATGTGAATTGTGATACATGCATTTGCAAATGAAAATAAATAAAGATAAACAATTCACATTCAAACATGTAATAATTGAGTGGATCTATTCTCAATGTTTTTTATTCTAAATCTCGAATTCGAAACTTCTGATTATGAGCAAAGAATTCATGAAATTTTTAAAAAATAAATCACGATTTAAAAGATTCATTCTAATTAATCTAAAAACCTTATGCGAAAATGCTAGATTACGGTCTAAAATTTTGTAAGATACTGTAAACATTAGAAAACACAAGATCAGAGTCTAACATTATTTGAAAGTGTAATTTTCCGAAGATTTTATTTGCACTAACTTTTAGTAATATAGGATAAAATTTAAACAGTAACCTAAAAACAACATTTTCGAAAATCAAATTGAAAGATTATATTCATCCCACCACCACGACAGTCCAACAATAATAATTACTCTTGAAGGTACTACTTAGACAAGTAACTACACAGGATTTTATGCAACATGGAATTTAGCCTATAACATTTTACATGTACTAAAAGAATGTTGTACTCATGCTGAATTTGTCTCACTAGACCATTTTTTTCTACCTTTATTGCTATTATTAGGAATCCTACTACTATTCCCAACATTATTATTGTTATTATTATTATCGTTGTTGTTACTGTTCGCTCCGCAAACAATTCTAAATTCAATACCATACGCATTTCCAAAGCAAGAAAACAACCCTCCTCCATCGGAATTTCGTCGTGCATGTCCTCCGTTTATCGCCTGCGTTTGCGTCGCGATCGTCTCTTTCCTCAATTTCTCCCTATTTGACGATAATAACCCTTTTGCATACGCTTCCTCTGCTGTTAAATCCTCTAATATTAGTGAGCTTTCTCCATCTTCTATTTCCTTTGATTTTTTAGTCTCCACTTTTTGTCGTGGCTCGGGTTGTACTGTCGAAAGTAATTGTTGATACCTGATAAAAACATAATTAAATAATGGGTAAATTACAAAAATCACATACTTTTAAAGCAAAATTACAATCTATCCCTTAAAAGTTTATAATTACAGAAATCTCTCAAACTGATACAATAATATAAGTGCTGATACATTAATCTGATGTGTGAGATACATTAATCGTTAAGTAAGATACATTATATTTTATACATGATACACTAATCTGATGTACATTTTATACATGATACACTAATCTGATGCACGAGATACACTAATCTGGTGCGCGAAAATGAGGGATTTTGGAGATTTGTAAAACTTATAGGGGATAATGATAATAAGTAAACTAAAAGGTGGGATTTCTGTAATTTTTCCTTAAATTAAATAATTAAAAGTGTATGTTCTAAGTATTTAATCTTGTCAACAAGATGATTACTATACAATTCAATATGATATATGAGTAGACATAAATCCTAAATTAATCAAATCGAATGGTTCGGATTATTTGCATCATATGGCCTTTTCTTGTGCCACTATCTAGATAATATGAGACATAATTTAAATAGTAACCTCTGAAAAGGCCATTTGTGTAAATGCTCCTCATGGCCACCAATTATCAAATTCACACATTATTGCATAGAAATAGAGCTCATTGGCCATTTTTGGCTATTTTTTAAAAAATAACCACTGTCATGAAATTTCATATTCCACAAACTCTTCTTGACATTGTCTTAATAATGAATATTTTTAAACTACATGGCTGAAAGTGGCTATCTTTTGAATTTTACCCCATGATTGGCCCATTAAAGATCAAACATTTCAAAATATGCTCCATATGACAGTTAAAGAATGAGATGATCATACAGTTTAATAACAATACCTTTTAGCGGCTATCTCAGCTGCTACAATAGAAGCTGAGGGGCCAACATCCGAACATAACTCCGAACCATTTACCATAGATCCATTTTCCATTGAACCGTTACAAATGGAGCCACCTTTGATAGGAAATTCGTCATTATTAACCTCGGAATACCCTAAACTCATAGATCTCCATAGTTGTACCTTATCATTTAGTTCCCTTTGTTTATCATCATCAACTTCTTGATAATTTTCACTCATTTTCTTGTCCAAAATGTCCCTATAATCCAATGAAGTAGGGTCCATAATTTCTCTACAAATTAATGGCATACTTCTCATAGAACTTTCAATAATAGCCACTCCCATGTTGAGAATTCCTTGTGGATTTCCAGAGGGCCTTCTAATTTGTAAAGCAACAAATCTTTTTCCATTTGATGAATTTTGGAAATTAATACAAGGGTTAATTAAATTGTTTAATTGAACATTAATTGTACCAACTAAAACATCTCTAAACCAAGAAACAGTGTAAATTTCAACATGGACTGCTGAATTCTCTGAATATAAGAACTCCTCATTGACCTGTTAATTAAAAAAATATTAGAATTGAAAATTTTATACAAATAATAGGCAAAAAAAAAAATATCTTTAAATGATAATGATAAAGGGTGTTCAAATATTGCTTTAGGTTATACATTGAAATTCTAAGGGTGACATTCTTGTAAAAAAAAATTCCGAATCCCCTTAAATTAAGAGAAAACTCTAGTGCATGTATATTGCTTTAGGTCACGCATTGAAATTCTTGAATCCCCGTGTTTGAATTCCTGACTCTGAGTCTCTGACATTGAATTTAAAGAGTATATATATGGATATGTATTTAACGTGAAAAACCTTGAAGGAGAACTTGTCATTCCACGTGGGGTTATTGAGACCTTCATTATCAACTTTTGTGCTTCTTTTTCTATTGGGATTGATCCATGTGAGAGCATAAGTTCTTAGAGATTTTGAAACAGGAGCTAAATCTTGGGCAGAAATGAGAGTAATTTCAAGAATGTGGCTATTATTATTATTATTATTTGGTGAAGGTTGATAAGAGAGAGAGGAGGATTGTGGGGTAGGGATGACAAGGTTTGTGGTGGTTGTGGGGTCCATTGTTGTGTTATTGTCGCCGTTTGTGGCGGCGACGAGGAGGAGGAGATGGTGGTGGAGATTGGCAATGGCATCAAGAGAGAAGGAGGAGGAAATAATGTGTGTGTGTGTGAGTTTTGTTTGAGTTATTTTGCATGCATGGTTGCTAATTTTAGGGAGATTTTTTAGGGTTTTTTTGTTGGTGTGTTTTGGATCATTTTAGTGTTCATGGTCAACCTTTGTTCATTGGTCAAATCATTTTTTTTTATTTAGTCCGTGTTCGATATTTGTTTTGAGGTTTTG
>JAJOOR010016667.1:0-23034 GCA_036250505.1 Solanum acaule
TCTTATAGAGATGTAAGATTGATCATTTATTTACTTTATCAAATATTTTATTTAAATATCTAGGAATCTAGATGAAAATTCTATCAATATGTATGATGCTGCCTAGAAAATTCTTTGATCGAGATTCTTAAGTTGCTTTTGAGGAACAGATTACTCCAAATATATAATTTAGAACAATAATCTATATTTGTATTTACTTAGAAGTATTACAAGAAAATTGAAATAAGGTAGGTAAATGTAATATAATAATATTAAGAGGTGAGTGTTATAAAGCCAAATTTGAAGGGAAGACTGAAATTATCTCTTTTTTTCTCCATAAATTTACTATTTTTATGCTAATTTGAATGTCAATTCTTAAGAAAATTACATGATTTTAATGGAAGCAAAATTTAAGTTAATCCTTACGGTAATGTCTAAATCTTTATTTTGTTAATCTACTATCAAATGTATATCTTCCTTCCTTTTTCTCATAAATTTATTATCTTTATTCCTATTACTATGTCATAACTCTATAAAAGAACTCATTCGAATGGATAATAAAGTCATAAATTTTCAATTATTATAACTAACACAAAAGAATAGCTATTAGACGGTGCTTATTTAAGGATTTTTTTTTTTGAAATCAATATCTCATATATCAAGTTAAAATTACAAATTTATGTGTTAAAATTTGTTATCTAATTTATTTGGATTTAAAATTTTAAAAAATATCTTTAAAACTACTTTTTCATACCGCGCGTAGCGCGGCTAAGTTTACTAGTTAATGCCTAATGAAGCAAATTTTATAATTAAATGGACATTTAGAAGCCATTTTAACGATATGTTTTTCACTTGAATAAGTAACTGTAGATGCTTCATACCACTTTGCTTGATATAAAATTTAAATGTTTAGGCCGATTTAAGGTGAGCATTCTAGCGCGGCCAATCTCCTCAGCAATAACAACCTGACAAAAACACACACACAAAAAAAAAAAAATTAGCTCCATTTTAAGCCTCCGTTTGAACATAATTAAGTAAATAAGAGTATGTTCTCTCTGTTTCGTTTAATTACTTCTGGAGGCATTGAAGACATTATGATAGAACTCAGAAGATATGTTATTCCCATAGCAGCTAGTAGACTCAAAGAAGAGTGATTTAATCTTGTAAACAACAATTCTTAAAGGATTTATAATAGAGTGAAAATTTGGGCATTACAATTACAGACAAATGTGGTGGGATGGATGGAATCCTTCATTACTAATTAAAGGTTTCGAGTACTAAATTCTTATTGGGAAGTGTTTCAACTTTAAATGAGTACTTTTATGCGATATAAATCTAGATTAATCGGTCAGTGGGTTTTAGATACGAAATTGTTAAACCAACACAAATAGGAAAAAATCGGGCATAACCGCATAACTAAAAATCGGGCACAACTGATCACATTTATTTTCAAGGATGTTGATGTCAAGTTTCTTGACATATATGTAACTCCATTTGTTCACTTTTACCTGCTACGTTTTGTTTTACGATAGTTAATTTGACTAATCTGTAAAGTTAAATTGAATTATTAATTTAATATGTTGAAGTTAAAATTTAAATGCTCTATATTATGCAATCAATTGCTTATGAGTATCATGTTTTATCTTGGGTTAGTATGTTAAAAGTGATTTTTCTTTTCATGATATATTCACTTGATGTTTCTGGTGACCATTTAAATTTGCAAGGGTAATTTTATTTGTTAAAGAATTAATTAACACGTTGTGAAATCAATATTTTGGTTTAGATATTAAATGAGATCTAAAAGTTTGGCATGAATAACAAACTATTGGAGGTGATGGGCTATTAATTGGAGTAATTAAGTTGAAAACAAACTTAATTAGGTCTAGATATAGTTAAAGGCCTAATCTAAATCTATATTTGTATTTAAAAACTACATAATTAGATATACATTCATACCATATCTAAGAATTTCATTTATAGTTTCAAAAATTTATATGCTATCTCACTATTTAATAATGGCATAATACATAAATGTGTCAGTTAACTTGACCTCATTTTATATTTATGTCCCATAACTTTGGGTTTGCACAAATAAGTACTTTAACATGTATAAGTTGAACAAGTAGACACGTGATTTCTACGTGGCATAATACATATAGGACACCACGTAGGATGAAACTGTTCATGTAGGATGTCACACGTAGAATGTGTGTCTATTCGTTCAACTTCTTACAAATTTAAGTGTCTACTTGTACACACCCAAAGTTGGAAGGCATAAATGAGAGTTGGTGTAACACCTCGGGTTTCGAAAAGAGCTAAGAAAGGTTCGTACAAGTCAACCATCAGTTTTTCATTTTAGGTCATTTTCAATCAAGCATATCTTTTAGAACATAAAGAATTAGGTGGCCCATGACGTATCAAATTAAAGGTCTTTGAGTTTTCTTTCCAATGTTGCCAAGTTTGCTTATTTTCGAGCTCGGAGTAGAAAGTTATGCCCATTTTAGTGTAGCATTTCTTCTAAAGACATCTCAATCGTTTTAAAAGGGGTATAATTTGATCTTTTCCTTTTCCTTCTAAGGCCTCATTTGTTTTTATTAAGATTAAGACGTCTGAATCTGAATACGCATTTAGCGGATTAAGATGTTGTCTCTAGATCTGAACACTGAATAATTAAGATCGTTTGTTTTTCAATATCTGAATGTACATGATTTATATTATTTTGAATAATAAAAATAATTTAAAAAGATAATCAAATCAACTTTCAAGTTTCTCACATTCTTTTTGGCACATTACACTATGAAGTTAACATTTCCCATTATTGTAGCATTCCACATTCATCAACAAGTTGAGCTTTCAAAATCTTCATTAAAATCAATTTTTAGCTCCAAAACTCAAATTCCAAAGAAGAGAGAAGAAAACAAGTTCAATTTTTATACCACTTTTTTTTTCAAATTCCAAAATTCACCCGTCTGTCTATTTACGCTATCGGAGAACCCACAAGCTTTGTCGACGTATGGTAGCATCTAGCGAAGCAATTATCGATGCATTTTGAGAAAAAGTTCAAGCTCTTCTAGATCTTGTTCATGATTGTTTCCATGGAATGATTAATAGTTAACATCCTCAACTCATCGATTTAATATTTCCGTCAATAGATTCAGTTATATATTTTTTTTGGCCAAGGATGGTGTTGATTTGGAAGAAAAAGAGAGTTAGCTAGCAAGATATAAGTAAAATGAAAGTGCAGGTTAGTAATGGTGTAATGGGTCTGGTGAGTTTGCAGGAAGAGTAGAGAAGATGAGAAATAAATTAGAATTTGATATTAAAGAAAATGAAGAGCACTAAACAAACATCTGAACGATTTTCAAACTCTATACTAGGCTAGCGTTTGGCCATAGATTTCCAAATATTCTTAGCAAATATTATTTGGGTGAAATTTCACCATGTGTTTGGCCATAGTATTTGGAAAACATATTTCACTTTTTTAGAAAAATATAATTTATACCTATAAGTTTTAAAAACTATCAAAACTAACTATAAGTTTGTATTACAAGTCAATTGGATCTCCGTTGCAACAAATAACAAGTAGTGTCCATGACATTGGAGCAATGTGGTAGTTTGGAGTGAGTGCAACAAGCATCATTTCATACATCGTGAAGTAGACAAAGCACATGACTTTGTCACCTTGAGCCGATTGTTCATCATTTTCATTAACAACAATATCATTACTTTCATATTCATTGAATATTTCATCCCTATTTTGGTGGTCACTTAAAAAATTATGTAATACAACGCAAACAACTACTATAGAGGGTGTTTTTGTAAAAGATAAAAGTTTGGTGTAAAATTTCAATTTAAAAAAAAATCCCAAATAATGAGATTTGGCCCAAATACTAGAAAAAACTAGTATTTGAGAATTTGGGCCAAATAATGGCAAATTGTATGGATGAACACTATTTGCCAATTTTTTTTCCTAAATATTACTTGGGAAATCTATGGCCAAATGGGTCCTAGGTCTAACTCGGTCAGAGGCTTTCAGAGGAATTAAGTGGTTAGATCTGAATCAAAATAAATGCACTTAATGGGCTGAAGTCTGAACAATTCAGATTCAGACGTTTATTAAGTGCAAACAAATGAGGCCTTAAGACTAGCCACATTTTTATTCACCCAATTAAGGGTCTAATCAGATATTAGAACACTTTTTCACGTTCCTAAACACTTAGAGAAGTAGAGCGAAGTTCGAAGAAGAGAAAAGGCTAGGTTTTAAGCATTCTTCAAGATTAGTGGATTTCGCCAAGAACATTGTTCTTTCCAGGTATATAAGGCTTCTCACAGTGTTGGACTTGTTCGTCCTCACGCCATACATCTAAATTTATCCACAAAATTGTTGTACCTATAGAGTTTTTGTGTAGTTCTTGATTTTGAGTTCAATTATTTAACAATGGAAGTTTTGATCCTTTTGTATTGTGGATCTTTGGTAAAAGTTATAACCCCAAAAGGGATTGTATGTAATTCTTCATGTACTCGTGTTGGGTTTAAGAATCAAGAAGAGTATATGAGAATTTTCCCAATTCTAAACTAGTTAGGGCCATAATTTGAGCTTTAAAAGTAGTCAGATTTTCTGGGTAGGGGGTGGGACGGCGCACCACCAAGGCGCCAGAACTTATGCCCAAAAGTTTGGGGCCTGGAGCCCCGCGCCAACAATACGCCCCAAACTTGGGCCAAAAGTGTGGGGCCTGGCGCAGGGCGCCAGGGGTCGCCTATCATTTTTCCTTCCGTGTTTCATTTCGAACATGTTCCTTTGAGTCATGACTACGTTCCCTTCTTTGCATTAGCTCCTAAAGGCTTCATTCACCTTTAAGATTCCTACATGTTCTAATCGCATGTCTTAATTTATATTCAAAACTAAGGTGAGTTTAAGAGGAAAGTTCAAGAAGTCTTTTTGAGTTATTTTGTAACCAACAATGGTTTTAAACTAATTCTCTGAGTAAGTAAATATAAATGTGAGGAGAGATTTGATTCGTTATTGAGAAAGGATATAAGAGAATTAAGTATTCCCAAATGTAACACTTTTACATTGAAAGAGAGAAACTTGATTTCTAAATGAGTTTATGAGTTCAGAGATATTTCAGAGCACTAAGAGGATCTTTTGAGTAATTACCTCAAATTAAGAAAGAGAATATTTTTAAATATTGAGCATGAGTGTGTGTGTGTATATATATATATATTGGGAATAGTATTGAGCACCGATATGGGGATGAGTTCAGACAGCTCACATTCCTCATAAACCATGTAGCCAACATGGGTAAATGATTGTACTTTTTAGACGATTCCTTATTGCTTATGAACATAGCTTAGTGGATCCACTTAGTTGAGGTGTTCTATACCCCGACAAGGTATAAGACAGTTATGGTAGCGTGGGCAAGACATGGTATCATCACATAGCTTATAGTGATGATTGTCGGTTAGAGAATCTCCCAAATAAGAGTAAATAGTATTTTATTGTATTTTTATATACATTCTTGAATTGATTTCTGTTATTGTGAAGCTTTAAACATGTAAATCTTTTGTCATTGCTTTTGGAATGAGTTGAGTTGAGGTGAGTACTTTTCCAGTCTTGTTAGTTCAGTTATCTATGCTTTCGGTTCTCCTTGCATACTCGTACATTCAATGTACTGGTGTCATTCATCTTGCATCTTTTATGATTTAAATACAGGTGTTTAGAGTCACCAACAGGCGCTTTGTTGATACCATTTGCACTCCAGCTAGCTTTGGTGAGCCTCCTTGCTTTCTAAAGGGCTTCATATTTATTTCCTACTTTGTTAAGTTGTCGAGGGTAATGTCCCGACATCTATCTTAGTAATAGAGGCTTCAAAGATATTTAGAGCTGAGGGGTCTCTTATTATTTCCCCTTTTGTTGAGATGTTTTTAGATCTTGAGACGGTTACTTATATCTTGTTAAGTATTTCCAGATATTTATTTAAGTTAAGTTATAATTCAGACTTTAAAGTTTAATTATGCATTTGAAGTTCCCATTTTTACTTGAATAAGTCTTCCGCTAAGTAGTCAGCCAGGCCAAGGGTTCGCTTGGGGACCAGTGATGGTTCTCGAGTGTCGGCCACGTCCAGGGTGTAGGCTCGGAGAGTGACAAAAATCAGAGGAAACTCTAAGTAGTGAATCAAAAAGAAATGATGATAAGGTCAAAAGCCATCAAGGAGTGGGAATGAAGTTATTGTTTAGGGGGAGCTTCAAAGTACTATTGGGGCAGAAACAAGATGTTTGAAAGAAAGTGTCACCATTGTGTAAAGAAGGGTAATAAAACCAAGGCTTGTTGGTTTAATAAAAGGTCTATTGAGAGAAACACTACATCCAATTTTGATCCAAAGGACAATAGTGAAGATGATTGGGATGTTGAAGCATTCATTGTCGTAGAACAAGAGGAGTCAGCTCTTACAGTAACAACCTCTAAATAAATTGATTATGAGAATGATTAAATTATTGACTCAGGATGCTCAAATTTATAAGACTGGTGAAAAAGAGAAGTTGCAAAATTTGTTATAAATACAAAGAAAGTCATAAGGTGGTGACAACCTACAATACCAAAATTACCGATATCTCATGTCGATAAGATTGTAGTGTCTACAAATAATAGTAACGATATGATATTGCTTCAAAATATTTATCATGTCCCAAGTATGAAGAAATATCTTCTTTTAGTAGCACAATTGATATATTTGGGTCATTTTGTTCTATTTGGTCCATGATTAACATTTCAAGGACACTTCATCCAATTATAAGTGTCAACGATCGCTAGTCAGTGTAAAACCGAACTAAATGAGTTGGGGTCGAATCCCACAGGGAGCAGTACGTGTTTAAGAGCCAATCGGGAAGTATGAACATGGTCAAATCAGTCATAGGAATAAAAGTTATCGAATAAAGACATCATTCAAATCAGGGGTGACACGAATGTCAAATGGGGGGTTTTGGTTTGAAATTATCAACTACAAACAGTGGCAAACAATACGAAATAACAATAATGAGATGGGCCCTTGGGATGTGATTCAATTATAGGCTAATATAGACAAATGGGTAATTGCAAGTATTAGAAAATAGCTAGAAATTAGTGAGTAAGATAGGCTATAGAGGAGATAAACTCTCTCTGAAGAATTTACCCCGAATCAAGTTGATTTCTCTCGAACATCAACAAGCATGCAAATTAAGAATAGCCCACACCTTAGTCCATTCGCTTTTTCGAGCTGAATGTGTGGGATTGGATTTAGGAATCACTCTCTCGAGCTGAACCCAGGTCAATCCAATACCCACAGACCATCAATCAGTAAGTTTAGTTTTAAAACCTCTCTCTCGAGCAAGCCAAAAACACAAGGGTAGAACTGCATTTGCAACTACAATTCTTAAATTAAACCACAATTAATGTTTGAATTCACTTCTAAATAGCATTTAAACTAACAATTATCAATACCCATAAACTAAATCAGCCCATAATCACATCCCAAGAATTGGGGTTTTAGCTAGACATCATAAAAAGGTAAAAATAGTTTCCAAATTAATTATCCATCAACTGGGTAAGTATAGATTCGTCCTTACAATGCTCCAATTCGAAGAATCTTAAAGACCCACTTCCAATTTCTCAAAAGTGAAAAACTTCAATTCTTCAAAGCTTAGGAAAAACTAGAGAAAACTATCTCACCAGTTCAAAACTCAATAATAAACTAAAAATATATGAGCTCAGATACTAAACTAAATGTTCAAAAATGTATTTATTGTCGCCAAAAATGTGCTGGGAAGAGTCACTCGGCGAAGTAAGTCGGGCTCCCCGAACCACTCGGCGAGCCGCCCTTTGGTCATTTCAATCGCCCTTCTGCCTTGGCATTTAGCGTCCTCAAGGTCTGTAACTTTGGGCGATCCAACACTGCATCGTAGAACCACTCGGCGATTCGCCGACTGCTCATTTCTCTTGCCAACTTGATTCTTTCCTTCACGGCTTGGCACACTGGAACTTTAGGCGGTCAAGTAGCCATTCGACGACTCACCAAGTGGACTTGACAATCACCAAGCTTTCTTTTCTTCATTCTTTCAGCTCGCTTTGCTCTTTTTTGCAAATTAGTGTCCTTGCTTTGTTCCTCAATCCATATACCTGGAAATCAAGGGTTTTACATCAGTTATTGGCATAAAATAAGTATTTGAGGACACTAAATCTATATAAATAAAGCCCTAAATGAGTCCAAATCTCAAACTAATCAACACCCCCAACTTAAACTTTTGCTTGTCCTCAAGTAAAACTCAAGTTCAGTAGTTAAAAAAGGATGCCTCAAACAGTGCTATAAAAGACTCAATTATGAATGCACACAACAAGACTCACCTTACTGATGCAAGGATCCATTGTGCACTCAAAGATTCAAGTTGTGACTCACCATTATCAAAGATTCTCAAGTTCACAATACTTGCTTCAAATGCAAGTTCAAGCTTAACAAAGGTACTCAAATACCCTTAAAACAAAGATGATTCCATATTCACAAACAATTGTTCCACAATTTATAGTTCAGGTATCACATACAACTCTCACACTCACAAAGATGAACACATGCATGACTTCACCCATAGGTTTGCCCTTATTTTCCAATCAACATTCGCTTCAACTCACTCAATATCAAAAAGGTCTTTTCAAGGCTTGTAACGGGGCTGGGTGTAAAGGTATGATTATTTAGGCTCAGTGGCAGCTATCCTCATGAAATGTGGTATGAACATCATTTTCCTTTCTTTTCTTCAACATTTTCACTTATGCTCAAATTTCACCCCATTATTCACTTCTCATGGAATACTGGACACCTCATTTCTTTTGCAACTTTCACAACTTTATTTCACAACTTTTTCATTCTTTTTCTTTCTTCTTTTTTTTTTTTTTGTATGGAGGGGTTCCATCTCTTTCAAGTCCATGGATAAAGGGGGACTTCTTCACACTACTTGATTTACCTCCTCTTTTCACCACACCCCCATCTTAGGCTTTTGGCCTAAGTTGGCTATTCAAACAAACCACACTTCATGAGGATTATGGGTGAATGGATAAAGGGGGGTTACAATTGCATCAAGTTTCTTCCAAGAAAAGGGTAAGGCTCAAAAGGTGTTCAAGCAAAGTTCACACACTCACAAGGTTGGCCACAAAAGAGGTATATTGTCAAATTATTTCACTCTTCAAATTTGTTGCCTAAGATCATTTCAAGAGCTTGCATCACTTAGTCAATCGGACCAATAGGGCAAATTCTAGGTGTCATCACACAAGGTTCACAGTAAGCTCATCACATAAGACATTGGCACCAATATCAAACAAGACTCCACACTTTCACTAGTGTGCAATATTCATCACAAGAGACTCATTCGATAATCGGCTAGTCACAACGAGATGCAAAAAGTTCACATCTTCTCTATGTAACTTTATTTGGCCTCATCGTAGCCGTACATTTATTTTTGTCCGATTAAGAGCACTATTCAAGTCATCGATATTGATCATGATCGATACTTGAATTTGCACAAGAACAACCACATTCAAACAGAACAAGAGGTGGCAAAATTTTTTAGAAGGGTCAAAAACCATTTGCATTCATAATGAGGAGCCATAAGCTCAAACATCCACAACACAATATCAAAACACAATTTAAATACAAAAACCCATTTATATCTATATAAAAGATGCAGTCACAAGAGGTAGGTATGGAAATACCTCACCCCACCATAAACCAAAAAAGGCAGTTGCCCTCAAATGCACAAAACAATAAAAAGTCAATAAAAATGACAGAGAGGGGGGTAAAGAAAATTCCTGTCTACACAGTCTCTCCATCTATCGGGACATCAATGCCCAATGCAACAGCTGTACTAGCTCCACTAGAGCCTGCCACGGACGTCTCTGTCAGTGATGTCTGCATAATCGACTGTACAATCGTCTCCTCTAAATCCAACAGGTCTCCATAGGTGGTCTTCTCTTGAGCATCCAGCTGCTCCTTATCCGTCTTAGCCTTTGACTCATTAGCAGCAACATCCTCCATAGGTATATCTCCGGTGGTCGCCGGAGGCATCTCAGAACTGCCCGGGGAACCCTCATTCTCGGCTGCCTCAAATAAAGAGGTGAAGTCTGTAGACTTTAGATAGTCCACATCCTTCCTCAAGTCTGCCACCTCGACTTTCAAAGTCGACATCTCTAAAGTAGCCCCATGTCGACTCTCACAAGTCTCTACTCTTATCGTGAGAGCGTCAATAGATGTTCGGAGGGGTGTCAATGCAGCTAGGATGGCCTGCTTGATCATCCAAGGTACCGTGGCCTCTAATCGGGTAGCCCAGACATCGTCAGAATGGGCTAAATGCCCCATCTTCAAGATCATGGCTTGTGTAATCCTGGTGAGCTGGATGTAGTAGATGAACTAGGAACCTGAGAGGAAGTGGAAGCGGGAGTACCTGAAGGCCCGGAGGTCGGTGTAGACAAAGATGCCTCTGCATGTATCGACTCAACATCAACCTCCAGGGATGTATCCACCGGAGTCGCTCTCCTCCTGTCTGCCTCCTCCTGAGTGTACTCAACCTCTATGCGTCGGATGTCTGTGGAGGATGTGGGGGTGATCTCGATGTCTCTCTTCTCGTTACGAGGAACTCCAGCACGCCGGCACAACTCTATAATAAGGACCGGGAATGAAAAGGACGTATGGCGCTGCTTGGCCCTCATAGCCATCTCCTTCTCAATGATGAGCTTAAGTCAATGCTCCTTCAGGCTATGATTGACCTAAGACAGGCCACCTTTGGATGGTGGAGGATGGACTCATTTTGTGAAGGCATAATGAAGCTGCTGATGAATCCGAACCAGTACCGTGCAGCTACATTCAAGTCCTTTATCTCGATCTAGACTCCTGTCTCAATCCACCTCGGGTGGTGTCAGAAATGAGGGGGGCAAGCCAGCCCTTGAGATCATCCAAAGGTGTTGTAGTGGTAGCCAAATTTCGGTAGTCAAAAACTGACCATCTATCAAATACAGTGTTGATATGATTGCGACTGCAACTCACTACTGTCCCCCGTATCATGATGTACTCTACCGGTCTGAAAGTACTGGCCTTCTTCTTACCCTTACGTACTAGGTCACCGTATGCTGAGTAAAACTCCCGAACCCATGTAGGAATGGTAAATTGCTCGAAGCGATGGCACTGGAGTGTGTCCCTCATCCTGGAATATATGAGCCCTCTGTGGACAGAAGCTTCTCCTCTAGAATCGTCCTCAATCCCTCTGCCTTTAATTTGTTGAATAGCCAGAAAGGAGGACCCTGAAATGGTGGTGCTGGAACCACCATCTATGCCGGAGCTGCCACTGTATCAGCAACAGGAGGTGTGGCCTCTGGAACCTTAGATGCATCTTGGCGAGACCTTGCACGAATTTCTGCTCGCCGAAACTATAGAGGCTGGTCATCCTCAGGCTCAGAGAATGTAGCCTGGGAATCAAATGAATCCTCCTCGTTGCCGGAATTGTGATCCAGTATCTCAGATGCGAGTGCCTTTCCCTTGCCTTTGCCTCATTTGGGAGGTATCGTCTTTCCCTTTTTAGGAAAGTTAGTTGCCCCCTCATTTATCACTATGCCCCGTGCTTTTTTGCGGGGCATCATATCTAGGTTGGTTCTAGCCATATCTGCAAAACACACCAAAATAAGTTAGAATGATTCAAGAAAAATGTAAAAAATAGGAAGCAGACAGACTCACCGAGTTACTTAGGCGAGCCAGATTAGGCTCGCCGAAAGGACTGGCTCAAAACTTTTCCATAAAAATGGCATGTCGGCGATGAGAAGGGCCTTTCGGCGAATCACCGACCTCATTCGGTGGGCACAGACCAACTCACCAAAAGTTACAGTGCATTTTAGGGGTTAGGGGCGTAGAAAGGGCGATCAAAGAAAACGTTCGGCGAGTCGCCAAGTGCACTCGGTGAACTCAGGCTTCTCGCCGAAAGTTACAGAACCTAACTCAACAAAAGCACAAAATTAAAGGCGATATAGGGGGACTTTGGCGAACCATCGAGTGGTTCAGCGAGCTCGACCCAGCTGGCCAAACTGCTCAACGTGCCATTTTCAACCTCGACTTCCAAAATCATCCCCGCAGCCCCCGAAAACAAAATCAAACAACACACCCACTCAATTAGGCTCAGACCCATTAGACTCATGCCACCGAGGTACTCAGACTCCCCCCCCCTCGATTTGGCCAAAATTTGTTATTTTACGACTTTAGCCCTTAAGAATGACGTCAAACGCTCCATCATTGGGCAAATCATATCAGTTAGCACAATTTTGGTTACTCAGACCTCACCCGACTAGACCCAATAACACTTAAGCACAACCCAACAATTTATGATTAATTTTAAGGCATGCAATTCGGGAAATCAACAATTTAGGCAATATGGGCACGATATTGAAATTAAAATAGGTACACAAGCACACATATACAATTTCGGAGAGGCCCAACACACATCAACACAATTTATAACAATGCATTTGAGTTTAATCGCTAATTTAGAGTTTGAGGTTAGGGATACCAACCTTTATGCCGAAAGATGAATTTGCAATGCTAGGTAGCAAAGATTTCTAACTCCAAACACAAGATCAATGACCAAAATGCAAGAAAAAGAAAAAATATAGGAAATTTGAAGTGTGGGTGTGATTGTATGAACCTAAAAAGTGAGGGAATGTGAAAAAGTTTGAAAGTTTAAACCTTCGGCCTTTTAAAATCGTTCAGTTCGCACCTTTTCGGCGATGTTAGTAGACCTCACCAAACCACTCGGTGACACGCCGAGTGGTTACTTACCTCGCTGAGTTTTACAAGACCTCCAGTTAAATTTGGGGTCCAAACGGCGGACAAAGCTGGGCTCGCCGACCTGTTCAGCGATTTGTCGACTTGTTCAGGGGCTCGCCGACTTTTACAGACTCTAACCTGATTTTTTTTTAGCCCAATGGCGGTCCAAGTGCAACTCACCGACCTCTTCAGCGAGTCATCGACTAGACATTTTGCTTGCCAAACTACATATTTCAAAACACATTCCACTTTTTCACCTGCACAATCAACACATGATTATTCCAAGAATAAAAGAAAGAAAATAAAATCTTTGGTTGCCTCCCAAGTAGCTCATTAGTTAAGGTCATGGCACAACACAAATCCTCGCTTAAACTTCATTCTTAGGGATTGCCATAGTATCCCCGACAGCAACACCATTTTGATTAACGTTTCAAGGACACTTCATCCAATTCTAAGTGTCAACGATCGCTAGTCAGTATAAAACCCAACTAAATTAGTTGGGGTCGAATTCCACAGGGAGTGGTACGTGTTTAAGAGTCAATCGGGAAGTATGCACATGGTCAAATCGGTCATAGGAATAAAAGTTATCGAATAAAGACATCATTCAAATCAGGGGGTGACACGAATGTCAAATGGGGGATTTTGGTTTGAAAATATCAACTACAAACAGTGGCAAACAATACGAAATAACAATAATGAGACGGGTTCTTAGGATGTGATTCGATTATAGGCTAATATAGACAAATGGGTAATTGCAACTATTAGAAAATAGTTAGATATTAGTGAGTAAGCTAGGCTATAGAGGAGATAAACTTTCTCTCGAACAATTTACCCCGAATTAAGTTGATTTCTCTCGAACATCAACAAGCATGCAAAATAAGAACAACCCACACCTTAGTCCATTCACTCTCTCTTGAATGTGTGGGATTGGGTTTAGGATTCACTCTCTCGAGTTGAACCCAGGTCAACCCAATACCCACAGACCATTAATCAATAAGTTTAGTTTTAAAACCTCTCTCTCGAGCAAGCCAAAAACACAAGGGTAGAACTGTATTTGCAACTATAATGCTTAAATTAAACCATAATTAATGATTGAACTTACTTCTAAATAGCATTTAAACTAACAATTAACAATACCCATAAACTAAATCAGCCCATAATCACACCCCAAGAATTGGGGTTTTAGCTAGACATCATAAAAAGGTAAAAACAGTTACCAAATTGATTATCCATCAACTAGGTAAGTGTAGATTCGTCCTTACAATGCTCCAATTCGAAGAATCTCAAAGACCCACTTCCAATTTCTCAAAAGTGAAACACTTCAATTCTTCAAAGTTTAGGAAAAATTAGAGAAAACTATCTCACCAATTCAAAACTCAATAATATACTAAAAATATATGAGCTCAGATACTAAACTAATGTTCAAAAATGTATTTATAGTCGTCAAAAATGTGCTGCGAAGAGTACTCGGCGAAGTAAGTCGGGCTCGCCGAACCACTCGGCGAGCCGCCCTTTGGTCATTTCCATCGCCCTTCTGCTTTGGTATTCAGCATCCTCAAGGTCTGTAACTTTGGGCGATCCAACACTGCATCGCGAAACCACTCAGTGATCTGCCGACTGCTCCTTTCTCTCACCAACTTGGTTCTTTTCGTCAGGGCTTGGCACACTGGAACTTTAGGTGGTGAAGTAGCCATTCAGCGACTCGCCAAGTGGACTTGGCGATCACCAGGCTTGCTTTTCTTCATTCTTTCAGCTCGCTTTGTTCCTTTTTGCAAATTAGTGTCCTTGCTTTGTTCCTCAATCCATATAGCTGGAAATCAAGGGTTTTAAATCAGTTATCGGCACAAAATAAGCATTTAAGGACACTAAATCTATATAAATAAAGCCCTAAATGAGTCCAAATCTCGGACTCATCAGTCCACAAGATGTAAAGATATATCATGATCTTAAGATTAAAAAGTGACAGTAATAAAGGAACAAAGATTGAAGTCCGTCTATGTAATATTGACTAAACCACATATATAGACAAGAAAAGGAAGAATGAAACCACAAACTTATACCATATGTGGTTGACTCACATTAGCTACTTTAAACTTAGTACTGTCATGATGGAAAAATCAATGTTGAATGGTCTTCCCAAACTTTAAGTAAAAACAGATGCAATATATGCAGGCTCCCAGTATGATAAAATGCATTAATTTCCATATGAGGAGTCAAAATATAAGGCCAAAAAATTATTAGAGTTAATTCATTCAGATGTGTTCGGACTTGTTAAGCAAGTCTTTATTGGTGGGATTAAATATATGTTGACCTTTATCGATGATTTTTTCAGATATGCGTGAATTTATTTTTTGAAGGAAAAGTCTGATACATTTTCAAAATTTAAAGAATTCAAAAAGATTGTTGAAGAAAAAGTTGGCAAGAAAATTCTTTGCATGCTAACTAACAACGGTGGGAAGTTTACTTTATATAAATTTTCAGAATTTCTTCAAAAGGGTGAAATACATCTTCAGTTCACATATCCAAATAAATCACAATAAATGACGTAACTTAAAGGAAGAACATGCCTAGCAGAAATTTGTCGGAGCTTGCTTCACGTGAAAAATATCCCAAAATAATTTTGGACGGAAGCTATATCTGAAGACTGGGACTTCTATGATTAATAGACTTCCTCAACAAAGGTTAAGTTTACTTTCACCTTTTGAGAAGTTATGGAATATGAAACCTTCAGCTAGCTATTTTTGTGTTTTCGGATGTGTATAATGTATATGTACTTGTACCTAATCATTTACGTAGCAAGATGGACAAGATTGTTAAGTGTATCTTTACCACACATGACTGTAAAAAAGGATGGTGATGTTGTGATCCAACAATGAAAAGTGTTACACTTCTTGAAATGTGATATTTGATGAAGTTTTTCATGGTGGTCTCCAAATAAGGAACTGCTGCAAGATTTAGATGTTCTAAAAGATGTATTGGATTTGTCTTATATCCCTTTAAGTCTAGATGAAGCTGAAGAAGAAGTGAATGAAGACAAAGTTGAAGAAGGTGTGACCAAATCCTTGTCAAACTGATTATACCAACAATCAAGTGAAGAAAGCGAGCTAACTGGAGTTAACATACCCCATCACTTAGAAGGTCATCGAGGATCCCAAATAAAAATTCAAAGTATGTCAATGTTGTCATAGTAGAAGTAGAAAATGAAAAAGAACTAAAGACTTTTGAGGAAGCATTTTAGAATACAAAGTAGATTAGTTAAAGCTTTGGAGGAGGAAATTATTGTGCTAGAACTGAATCAAACTTGGGTGCTCGTGGCAAAGTCAAGGAATGTCAAACATATTTTTTGCATAGAGAGATCATAAAAAAATGTTCTCTTTTATGCAATTAGTAAGTGGCCAAGAAATTAATTTTTTCGTAATTTTTAAACAAAATATAAGTATCAATGGCCAATTAAATTCTTTTTCAGGGTGTCGTTTTGACTTTCTTTTTTACTTGACATTAAATTTTGTAGGTAAAACTTTAAAAAATTACAAGTCTACCAAAATTTAAAAGCAAAAATATTCCACTATTTTTTTATTTTTTTTTAAATCTCATTTGATTATGCTCTTCCTTCTTTGTGTCTCGTTGTTATTATCGTCGTCGCCAGAGACTATTGAAGTATTAAAGCCTAAAAGTTGTTTCTTTCTAGGATAAATTTTCTTCCCTCTTTCTCTCTCTTTTTTTTTTTGTCGTTCATTCGCTTCATATTAAATTAAATATGAACTCAGTAGTGCTAAGTATTAAGTATTTTGATTTTAAAAAATTTGGTGCACTCATTTGTAAGAAAAGAATAATTACTTACTCAATGTTTGGACACTCTTCGTAAAATTTCTGACTACGCCACTACTCGTGAACAAAGTGAAAGTTCAGATAACTAACCAACTAAGTTGTTAAAATTTGCGGAATTCATCCCAGGAAACGTGCCAAGGAATACATAATTAATTAATACTATATATTATCGTTGAACATAATGCATATTGCTTTAATAATTGAACAAGCACGATTTGTGCATATCCTACAAAATTTTCGGATTAAACAGATCTTATAGGCATGCATGTTTCGTCATATAAACAAATATAAGGGATAAACCATTTAAAAAAAAACAATTAATGTATTGATTAATTAATAATTCTTTTTTAATTGTAGATCTTTTGTTATACAATGACAACGTGTTTCAACGTGGTAGTATTTCATAAAATAAAGGGAAGGGGTTAAAAATGACCTTAAACTATGCAAAAGGAATAAAAATGTCCTCCGTTTGTAGTTTGGTCTAAAACTGTCTTTACCGTCAATATTTTGGTCCAAAAATGCCCTTATTGTTATTTAATGGGTAAAAAATACTCATTTTTTCAAATAAATATATTGTTTATTTTCTTTTTAACACATTTTTTTCTAATAATATTTTTAAAAAATTAGTGAATGTTTATCTTACTTCAATTCAGAATATAAAATAAAAAATGAAAATATTTCTTATTTTAATAAAAAAATTATTATAATTATTTTTTATCGTTATATAAAATATAAATCAATGATGAATATACTATGATCTTATATATATGACATATATTATCTGTCGAAAGGGTATACGAAGTTATTCTATTTTAATTGATAAAATGAGATTAAGAAAAAAATAATATTTCTTACATTTTTTATTTGTTAAAGTGATTTTAAAAGAAAGAAAACAAGAATTTGGTTTTTTAATAATATTTTACTTATGAAGAAGATGTGTTTAAAAAGGAAAAAAGATAATATATGTATTCGAAAAATGGCATTTTTCGACCCATTTAGTAACTATAAGGGCATTTCTGGACTAAAGTATTAACTGCAAGGGCATTTTTGAACTAGAGTATTGACGGCAAGGGCATTTTGAGTCAAACTATAAACGGATTGCATTTTTGTTCCTTTGACATAGTTTAATGGCATTTTTGACCCTTTTCCCTAAAATAAATAATAAGTTAAATAACAAAAAAAAGACCGACATGAGATTATTACATTTTTCTACCCGTGTTTTTACTATATTTGTTCCTAACATTAGTGAGAAATTTTTGCTAAGAAAATATAATTTTACCACTCATTTTTCACCTAACCAATTCCTTGAAAAAAATACATGGTGGAAAAATCTATTCTCACATAAATATGAGAAATTTCTTAATTTTTCTATATGAAAATAATATTAATATTTATTACACTAAATTAATGAGACAAATGGTATTAGAAACGAATAATCACGAGGCTGAAGTGCAAACCAATACTAGTTGTAACAAACAAACTTTAACTTTTAATAATGATTTTTTAATTTAATTAGCACGACAAGAAAAATCTCAATTATTTCTTCAACCCTGTAATGGCAATTAGTGGGCATGCACTCACAAATATCATTTCTCATTTTTCTTGCAGGAGCCAGAAAATTGCCTTATTTTGTGGAGCAAAATAATGTCGATTATGTATGCAAGTTGTTAAAAATACTTTCTTAAATATATTTCTGACCAGTTTTGAATTTTTTTTAAAAAAGTTTGTCTAATATAAATATTTTTTGTCTTCATTAAATATTTAACAAATTCTAATTAGGGATGGACATGATATGGTAGATATCGAATCAAGTAATCGATATTTATAAAATAAAAGTATCGAATAACATAATGAGGTTTATTGTTACATATACCATTCATAAATATTATTATAATACTAGCAATTATATAAAATAGTATTTGTACAAAAATAATTATTCAGACGTTAAATTTTTTAATTAATACTCTATCTAGATTGAAATGTCTTTTTATGTAGTTAATTAATGAAGGGAATTTCTTGTACTTTCTTTTGAATATCTGTACATGTATTAATAACAACTTACCAAAAAGAAGAATGCAAGGAGATCATATTCTCAGATTCTACTATAAATTAGGCAGGGGTATACAGATGGAATTGGTTCGGATTTTCCAAATATCAAACTAAACCATTTGTGTCAAATTTTTAAATTTATAAATCAAATTAAACTAATAAAACTCGGGTTTTTTTAGATTGGTTTGAGTTTTTCAAATGTCAAACCAAACTATTTGTGTCGAATTATTAAATTTATAAATCAATCCAAACTATTAAACCTCGGGTTTTTCCAGATCATTCCGGTAAAGTATTCATACAAACATATAATAACTTGCTCCAAATATTTCTTTAGTCCAACCAAAATACAACTATCTAAAGTGTTTCTTACAAAAATAACACAAAATATGAGATGAGTGATGACACTAAAATATTCAACCAAACATACTAATGAAATCATATAAAATAAATATTGCAAATTAATAAGTCATAATGAAAATGATCATAACTTAAAAGTAATAAATCATGCTAAAATAAGTCTAATAAGTATCAATTACACGATTAAACATTAAAGAAAAATTAAAATTAGGTTATGTATTTTAAATGTCTAAAGTAATGTAAAACTAAAGAACAAATATTCAACATTATTGTCATTTTAATTAGTGTTGAATTAATTTTTTTTGTTAGCATTAGTATTGATTTTATTTTGAATTGAGCTTTATTAGAGTAACTAATATGTATGGACTATAACCTTTGTTGGACCATCCAAAATTCTAAGTCTCAAAAAACTTGAAAAAGTCTCAAAAAATTTTAAAATACCCGAACCACACCAAATTAGTAATATATGTGTCTACTTGTACACATTCAAAGTTGGATCCAAGAGAGTAAAAGAATTATGTATTATGCCAATACAATAATAGGGATTATTTTTGCCACTTTCTCTTGAATATATGCTTTAGGACTATGAGCCTAGGAGTTAGTATATATAAATTCATACTCAACCTTTCTCTACATATATTTATATATCATACAATCCAAAGTTTGAAAGTGCATTTTCACTCCAACAAAAATGGTTAGTCCAAAGTCACACATTGTGTCCATGTCCAAGAAGATTATTAAGCCTTCTTCTCCCACTCCATCTTCACTTAGGCATCACAATCTCTCTTTCTTGGATCAGATTGTTAGTCCTTTACATAATCCACTAGCTTTCTTCTATCCTAAACCCGAAAACTCATCGTATGACATAAACCACATATCCACACTTCTTCAAAATTCCCTCGCAAATCTATTAACCTCTTATTATCCATTTGCTGGAACTTGTAACGATAACATCTTTATCGATTGTAACGATGTGGGAGCTGAGTTTTTTAATGTTCAACTCGATATCCCCATCTCTGAAATTCTCGACCATCCTTATTATAATGATGATATAAATTTAGTTTATCCACAAGGTTGTCCTTGGAACACATATGACGGAACTTTAGTAGTTGCTCAACTAACACTTTTTGATTGCGGTGGAATAGCAGTCAGCGTATGCATCTCACATAAGGTCGCGGATGCATATAGTGTAATCAAATTCATTACTGATTGGGCTAATTTAACTCGTGATTCGAGTCATGCAAAACCGTCTATTCTGTTTGATGGAACTTCTTTTTTCCCACAAGTTACTGATACTTCAACTTTACCTGATTTTGATGTTAGAAATGACGGAAATTGTGTGACTAGATTGTTTCATTTCTCGTCGTCTGGATTAGACAAGCTAAAAATCATAGCAGCTGCAGAATCAGGCATTGAAAATCCGAGTCGTGTTGAAGTTGCTACAGCACTAATACATAAACATGCCATGATTGCTTCAGGTTCATTTAAACCATCTTTACTCTGCCACATCATGGGTCTTCGCCCACCGTTGCCTTTAAACAGCATCGGAAATGCTTGTAGCTTCTTTGTCACGTCAACACAAACAGAAGATGATATGAAACTGTCCAATTCAGTAGCTGTACTAAGAAAATCTAAGGAACAACTTCGCGAAAAATTGAAAAATGTGACTCAAAGTGACATATTTTTTAAAGTACTTGAAATAACGAAACAGGGTGCAGAGTTACTGGAATACGTAAGCAAGGATGATGTGTATAAGTGTAGCAGTTTGTGCAATTTCGGACTATACAATATGGATTTTGGATGGGGCAAGGCCATAAGAGTAAGCTCGGTGAGTCGCGGAGTGAAGAATCAGATATTTTTCATGGATAGTCCAACTGGAAATGGGATGGATGTAATGGTAACTTTGGATGAAAAAGAGATGGAAATATTTCAAAGTGACAAAGTCATCCTTGAATATGCTTCTCCAGTTGTGAAAATGTAATTTTTTTCTGTTATCTTTCCATTTTCTAAAAGTTCATCAACCTAAGTTTGTTTAATTATTTGATATGTACTACTTCATTAATGTCAATGTGATTTCTCTTGTATTTCTGATAACAATTTCCAACTCATATTTATAAAAGCAATTTATTCAATTCACATTCACTCATTATGAAATAATGTTGCAGTTACATTTGCCACACGGAACATTTCTTCTACCACGCTATGAGTACACTTGGCTTGTTGATCGATGGACATGCCATTTTTGAATTTTCATTTGGTTCAGAGACAATAACCAGAATTCTCATATTTTCCTCCCCACCTGTATTCTTCTTCACTTATTGGAATTTGAAGTTCCAAGTCATGTTCATCGAATGGCTTGAAGATTAAGTCGAGTTGCTCATCGTGTACTTTGTCAAGAGTTGAAGGGTTCCACTGAAAATGAAGAAAGGAAGGTGTTCTATCAATATTTTTTTTATGTAAACGCATGCATCAACTACTAATTATCAGTTTCAGTATTGAAAAAATTATTACTTTCAGTCGAATAAAATAACTTAAAGAGTACTTTACAGTTATTCTAAATTCTTGATTGGTTAATAAAACTATCAATTTGTCATACAACAAATTTTGTGTGTTTAGATAAAAACATATTGAAGAAGGAAAGGAGCATACATTTGGAGACTTATCCTTGTCAATGATGGCAGCCCTTATTCCCTTCAAAAATAAATCGAAGAATTCTATTTTAGATTTCAAATGAGAATTAAATCGCAAATTAAGTGTACCTCTTTGAGAATATGTTTGCTTAATTTTTTTAAAAATAAATTACCTCATATAAATCATAAGATATTAAAGTTCGTAATGTGTTTATTGTAATCCTAAATTCTCTTCTCAAACATTCAGATAGGGTTTGAGTCCTTCCTTCTCGTATCTGAAAAAATAATATAGAGAAAATGTAAGATTTGCAGTTCAATAGATATGCATAAATTCTTTGTATGAATTATTAGGACTAGTTACCGATCTCAATGTTATTTTCAGTCCAATTGGAGATGCTTTCTTTATACTTTTAAGCACTAGCATAATCCAATCATTTCCTCTTTTGCCTGCTTCAACTTCCTGAAAATTAAAGTTATATCAATTGTATGTTTTATTTTATATGATTCCGTTTTATCATATATAGTATAATCAATTCTTACCAATGAATCCAGGATCTCCTCCACAGTTTCCTTGGAGAAACAATCATCGATTATGGACAACCTACAATTGATTTATGAAAAATGCATCGGTGTGAATATACTCACAAGAACAGTTTGAAATCATGATACATTACTTGCTCAATACACTTGTTTCATCTACTTGAACATTAGTAGAGAATTCGTCGATGACAGATCTAATAGTATCCTCTTCACCACCGTTGTTTATGCTCAGTAAACTCTTCTCTAACTGAAATAATTTGTGTGAAGGTACAAAATGAGTTGCTAATCCAGCAGCAACCACTTCTTTACCCTTCAATTTCGCTCCTGTTAAGCCCAAGTATTCTCCTACATACATTTAACAACATCACATATATATTCAAATTTTAAAAATACATGTTCTAACTTACTTACCAAGTCGACCTGGAAGGCGTGAGAGTATGTATGATAAGCCACAGTCCGGGTGATGCCCTAGATTTGCTTCAGGAGTGGAACAAAACTGCAATTGAGAAAACATTAAGATTAATAATTTACTAAAGATGTCATTATTCAAATCATAAAATTGGTACTAACTGTTTTCTCAGTGACGATGGAGAATTTCATTGGAGCCATCAAGCCTACACCTCCACCCATTGACATTCCATGAGCAAGAGCAATATGTGGTTTCTTATAAGTTTGAAGGTGGTGGCAAAACCAATACAGTCTATAAACAAATTCAAGGCAAGAATCCCCTTCAAAGAATATTATATATTTACTCATGAGTTTAAGTGAATTAACAATATATATATATATATATATATATATATATATAGTCTAAAATAGAAACAAAT
>JAJOOR010016668.1:0-25144 GCA_036250505.1 Solanum acaule
ATACCATGTTAAATTAGGTCTTAGGCCTAACTCACACCCCAAAAGCTAGCTCAAAGGGAGGAGGATTGCCCAAGCCTTATAAGGAGTCTACCCATCTCATTAACCACCGATGTGGGACTTTTGTCATTCCTTAACACTGTACACGTTAATTTACAATCAGCAGTTCTACTCGAATATGTTCCAGAGTAACTATGTAAATAATATTTGCCAGTTTTCTGTTAAAGTGATGAATTGTACGGGACGATGTATCAATGTTAATGTGAGAATGCCAAATTTTTGTAACAAATTAAGAACAGAGAGACTTATCAGTTTGACTTTTAAACTGGAGAGTAGTAGAACATTGACAAGGTGGGGACATTAATCAGCCATAATAGAGGTTGGAGAACAAATTCAGATTGTGCGTAAACAGAAGCATAAAGTAAATAGGTGGGAACTTACAACTCTTGAACAGTGGCGATCAATTCTGCCGAAGGGTAAATCAACATTGATGCATGTTTTTCTAGAGAAGGATCAAGGTTGATGTAATATCTCGCAATTTGAAATAACTAGGAAGAAACTAATAATTGGAAATAGTCATTTTTGGAAAGAATGAAAATTTGGAAATTTTGTTAAGTTAGAATAAGTTGAGTTTTAGTCAACTTCAAATGGTCATAACTTCTAGCTCAGGATGAGTTAGGTGTACTTCATGATATGGTAGGAAATGTCTTGGAATGATCTTTCCAACGCCGCCGATTTTGCGCAATTCCGAGTTCGTATGAGTGAGTTAGGCCCTTTGGAAATTGGGTTGTTCGAATAAGGAAAGTCTAAAACAGGATTTTAGAAGGGTAGTTTGGTCTTTTCCTTACCCAACTTAATTAATTTGTTTTTAGGAGTTTAATTGGGGTAAAGTCAGAATTTAGTCAGTTTAGAAAAAAGTGAATTTCATGCTAGGGCTTAGAGAAAGGAGAAAAGAGGAGAAAGGAAGGTTCGTCAAGATCATGGAGTTTAGCTTGTGGATTTCATCAAGGGGTGATCCCTACGAGGTATGTGAGATCACATAGCATTGGGTTAGTTCACCCATGCGCCAATCATGATTCCATTCAGCGAAATATGTTTGATTTGAAAGAAAATCCTTTGAGTTCTTGATGAAATTCATTTGAATTCTTGTGGGTTGTTTTGTTGAAGTTTCTTGCGCTTTGATTCATGTTTCCAAGTGTAATTTCAGTTTGAATTTAGTATATATTGAGGGTATAAATGATTCTAAGTGTTTGGGGAAAGAACCATTGAAATTTAGATTGTTGAGAGATGAAAAACGAGCAAGAAAAGTTGGAGTTCACTTGAGCAGGGGCTTGGGGCGTCGCCCCTCTCAGATCCTCATGAGAGGCTGTCTTAACTTTGACCTCTGGGGTGCCGCACCAGCCAGAGCGCCCCAAGTCAGTCTATGAACTTTGAGGGCTGGCGCCCCGCGCCTCTCAGAGCGCCAGGGACGCCAGTTCTCCCCATTCGTTCCCCACCTTTTAGTACTTGTTCCTTAGCAATGTACCTATCTTTTCTAGTTGATTCCAACACTCTAAGGTACATCTAAATATCATGAAATCATCCATAAACATGAGATCATGAACCTTGAATCCACAATCCAATTCAAGGAAAGTTAAGATCAAAGTCAAGAGAAGTAAGAGTCAAGTCAATAGAAGTTTATAAAGTTTTCAAAAGTCTTCCACAAACATTTTAACTTTGTTTAAAGACTTATGTTTCAAGTTAAGTAAAGAGTAAAGAGTAGAGTTCATTTTTTCAAAAGAAGTATATCGGGACTATGTATTCCGAAAGGGTAAAATATTTTCACATTTAAACAAGAAAGAAAACCTTGATTTCCAAAGAGCCTTCGAGCTAGTTTTCAGAAAAGAGTAATCGCTTTCTAAATAAAGCAAGAGAGGAAACTATGATTTCCAAGATAGTCTTTGAGCTACCTTTTTGAGAAATTATTTCAAATCATAGAAAGAAGTATGTTTTTAAACATAAGAGCTAATATCACATTTTTGGAAGTAGTATTGACCACCGATATGGGGGACAGTTCAGACAACTCACATCCCCCATAAACCATGTAGCCATCATGGGTAGAAAAGGGTCATACGTTTTAGATGATTCCTTTAGTGCTTTTTAGCATAGACTAGTGGATCCACTTAGTAGTTCAGGTTCTATACCCTCGGCAAGGTATAGGACTGCCCTGGCAGCGTGAGGCAAAATGTTGTATCATTACAATAGCTCTTATGTGATGGTTGTCGGTTAGAGAAACTCCTACAGAAGTAATTATATTCTTAAATACACATTTTATTTGTATTTTTACGTCCATCTCAGAGTTATATGTATCTTTGCATACACATAGAGTTGTCATCATGTTTTAAACAACTTTTCTTTATATTGCACTTGTTTTAAACTGCTTTATATTGAAATGAGTTCAGTTATGATAAGTTGAGCCAGGTAAGTTCTTTAGATTCTTTTCAAGCCTATTTTATGTTTAGCATTCCAACTCACATTCTGGTACATTCAATATACTTATTCCAGTTGGCCTGTATCTTATTATGATGGAGACACAGGTAACTAGGATCGACATCCAATGCATAGTTGATCCAGTGAACACTGCAGAGTCAGTTGGTGAGCCTCCTTGCGTTCCGGAGGACTCCTTTTTATTTCCTTCAGTTATTTTATTAGTTCATTAGAATGTCGTGGGGTTTGTCCTGACATCCATCTCAGTTATTTTAAAGGCTTCATAGACAGTCAAATGTCAGTTATTTAGTCTCTTCATTGTCATTATTTTATATTAACACTTGAGTTTGCCTTACTGTCCAACTTGAATGTTTCATTATAACATTCCAGTTTATTACATAGACTTGTCTTTGTTGAATTAAGTCTTCCATTGAGTAGGTAAGCCAGACCAAGGGTTCCTTTGGGGCTAGTAATGGTTCTCGAGTGCCAGTCCTGCCCAGTGTATAGGCTCGGGGAGTAACAAACTTGGTATCAGAGCACAGAGTTCAATAGTCCTAGGGTGTCTATGAAGCCCTGTCTGTAGAGTCCTAGTTATCGGTGTGAAGCGCGCCACATTTCTAATTAGGAGGCTACAACACATAAGAAAATTTCTCACTTCTTTCACACTCATTTCGTGCGTTAGAGTTTGATCTCTAAAAAGTTTCTCCCTAATTCGTTCTTGCGCGTATTTTCAGATAATCATGCCTCCACGAAGAGCTATCAGAGGTCGTCCTGTTAGATCAAATGTTGAGGAAGAAGACTTACCAAATGCACCTGAAGTGCAACCTCAAGAAGAATTTACCAGTGTTGAGTTCCGTGAGGCTATCTGGATGTTGAGCCAAGTTGTGACCAACTAAGCTGGGCAACAAAAAGGAGCTAGAAAGGAAGTGGTTGATACCTCCAGGATCCGAGAGTTCTTGAGGATGAATCCTCCAAGTTTCACGGGTTCGAGCAGTAATGAGGATCCGGAGAATTTTATTGAGGAACTGAAGAAATTATTTGAGTTCATGCATGTTGCTGATACCGAGCGAGTTGAACTAGCTGTATATCAACTGAAGAATATTGCTAGGACCTAGTTTGATAAGTGGAAATAGGGAAAAGCTGAGGATGCACCACCTGTGAGTTGGGCTTGTTTTGAGGAGGCTTTCTTGGGGCATTTCTTTCCCCGACAACTGAAAGAGGCTAAGGTACGAGAGTTCCTCACACTTAAGCAAGATTCTTTGAGTGTTCCTGAGTATGGGTTGAAGTTCACCCAACTATACCGTTATGCTCCGAAAATGGTTGCGGACATGAGGAGTAGAATGAGCGTGTTTGCTGCTGGACTAGCTCGTTTGTCGAGTAAGGATGGTAGGGCTGCAATGCTGATAGGTGACATGGATATATCAAGGATAATGGTATATGTTCAGCAGGTTGAGGAAGAGAAATTGAGGGATAGAAAAGAGTTTAAGAACAAGAGAGCTAAGACAGGAAGCAATTTCGGACAGCAAAAGAGTAATGCCAACCGGTCATCCTTCCAACAAAAACTGAAAGGACCTGCTCCATCATCTGCTAGTGCACCTACACCTAAGAACAAAGGTGATAACAATAGTCAGAGTTTCAGAGCTAAGCTTGCATATTCTATGGGTAGCATGGTGCAAGGGAGTAGTAATCTTCCTGCTTGCGCTAAGTGTGGTAGGAACCACTCAGGTACATGTCGTGAGGGTTCCACTGGTTGTTTCAAGTGTGGTCAGAATGGTCATCTCATGAGAGAATGTCCAAAGAACAAGGAGGGTAATGGTACTGGGGGGAATAGAGCCCAGTCTTCTTCAGTTGCTCCACCAGACAGAGCTGCACCTAGAGGGGCTACTTTCGGTACTAGCGGAGGAACAAACTGCTTGTATGCTATCAATAGTCGGCAAGAGCAAGAGGATTCAACAAATGTTGTCACTGGTATTATCCAAGTCTTTGACTTTACTGTTTATGCTTTACTAGACTCAAGAGCGAGTTTATCTTTTGTAACTCCATATGTTGCTATGAATTTCGATGTTATTCCTGAGAAACTTAGTGAACCATTCAGTGTTTCTACACCTGTTGGTGAGTCTATTCTAGCAGAGAAAGTCTATCGTGATTGTCCCGTTTCCATCAATGACAAGAGTACCATGGCTGATTTAATTGAGTTAGACATGGTAGATTTTGATGTCATTCTTGGTATGGACTAGCTTCATGCCTGGTATGCCTCAGTTGATTGTAGAACTCGAGTTGTCAGGTTCTAGATTCCAATGAGCCAGTCTTAGAGTTGAAAAGTAGTTCAGTATTGCCTAAGGGTCATTTCATTTTGTACCTTAAGGCAAGGAAGTTAGTTTCTAAGGGGTGTGTCTATCACTTAGTCCGAGTTAATGACTTGAATGTTGAGATACCTCATATTCAGTCATTTCAGTAGTAAAAGATTTTCTAGAACTCTTTCCAGATGATCTACCCGTAGTCCCTCCTGAAAGAGAGATAGACTTCAGTATAGATATTCTCCCAGATACGCGTCCTATATCTATTCTTCCATATAGAATGACACCAGCAGAGTTGAAAGAGCTTAAAGAGAAGTTAAAGGATCTCTTAGAGAAGGGCTTTATTGGACCAAGTGTCTCACCTTGGGAGCTCCGATCTGATTTGTGAGAAAAAAGATGGTTTCCTTAGGATGTGTATAGATTTCTGTTAGTTGAACAAGGTTATCATCAAGAACAAATATCCTCTCCAAAGGATTGATGATCTTTTCGATCAACTTCAAGGTGCCACTTGTTTCTCTAAGATAGATCTCAGATTTGGCTAAAATTAGTTAAGGGTAAGGGAAAGTGATATTCCAAAGACAACATTCAGGATCCGTTATGGTCATTATGAGTTTCTGGTCATGTCGTTTGGTTTAACCATTGCACCCGCAATGTTTATGGACCTTATGAATAGAGTATTCAAGCCTTATTTAGATATGTTTGTTATCATTTTCATTGATTACATACTAATCTATTCAAGGAATGAAGAAAATCATGCTAGTCATCTCAAAAAAGTTCTCAAGACTCTAAAGGATAGAGAGTTGTATGCCAAGTTCTCTAAATGTGAGGTTTTGATTGAGTCCACGAAATTCTTAGGCCATATTGTGTCTGGAGAGGGAATTAAAGTTGATACCTAGAAGATTGAGGCAGTGATATTAGGAGTTTCTTGGTATTAGCTGGCTATTATAGAAGGTTCGTAGATAGGTTCTCATCTATTTCATCCCCTTTGACCAAGTTAAGTCAGAAGACAGTGAGGTTTCAATGGTATGAAGCTTGTGAGAAAATCTTTCAGGAATTGAATAATAGGTTGACTACTGCCCCAGTTTTGACCTTACCAGAAGGTACGCAAGGCTTTGTTGTCTACTGTGATACGTCTAGAGTAGGTTTGGGTTGCGTGTTAATGCACAATGGCAAAGTCATAGCTTATGCCTCCAGACAATTGAAAGTTCATGAGAAGAATTACCCAACCCATGTCTTAGAGTTGGTTGCTGTAGTATTTGCTTTGAAGATTTCGCATCATTATTTGTATGGTGTTCATGTTAATGTATTCACTGATCATAAGAGTCTTCAATATGAGTTCACTTAAAAAGAGCTTAATCTCAGGTAAGGCTAATGTTGTTGCTAATGATTTAAACAGGTTGTCTATGGGTAGTACTGCCCATGTTGAGGAGGAATAGAGAGAGTTAGCGAAACATGTGCATAGACTTGCACGCTTAGTAGTCCAACTGATGGATTCCACAGAAAGAGGAGTAGTTGTGATGAATGGGGATGAGTCTTCATTAGTATCAGAAGTGAATGAAAAGCAAGACCAAGACCCAATTTTGCTTGAATGGAAGGCAAATGTTTGAATGGAAGGCAAATGGAGTTATGCCATTTGGTCAGAATGGTCATTTCATGCGAAAATTTCCAAAGAATAAGGAGGGTAATTCTAGCAGAGAGAGTCTATAGTGATTGTCCCATTTTCGTCAATGACGAGAGTACCATGGCTGATTTAACTGAGTTAGACATGGTAGATTTTGATGTCATTCTTCGTATGGACTAGCTTCATGCTTGTTATGCCTCAGTTGATTGTAGAACTCGAGCTGTCAAGTTCTAGTTTCCAAATAAGCCAGTCTTAGAGTTGAAAAGTAGTTCAGCAGTGCCTAAGGGTCATTTCATTTTGTACCTTAAGGCAAGGAAGTTGGTTTCTAAGGGGTGTGTCTATCACTTAGTCCGATTTAATGACTCTAGTGTTGAGATACCTCATATTCAGTCATTTCAGTAGTAAAAGATTTTCCAGAAGTCTTTCCAGATGATCTTCGCGGAGTCCCTCCTGAGAGAGATAGACTTCAGTATAGTTATTCTCCCAGATACTCGACCTATATCTATTCCTCCATATAGAATGGCACCATCAGAGTTGAAAGAGCTTAAAAAGAAGTTAAAGGAACTCTTAGAGAAGGGCTTTATTCGACCAAGTGTCTCACCTTGGGCGCTCCAATCTTATTTGTGAGAAAAAAAGATGGCTCCCTTAGGATGTGTATAGATTACTGTCAGTTGAACATGGTTACGATCAAGAGCAAATATCCTCTCCCAAGGATTGATGATTGTTTCGATCAAACTTCAAGGTGCCACTTGTTTCTCAATGATAGATCTCAGATCTGGCTAACATCAGTTAAGGGTAAGGGAAAGTGATATTCCAAAGACAGCATTCAGGAGCCGTTATGGTCATTATGAGTTTCTGGTCATGTCGTTTGGTTTAACCAATGCACCTGCAACGTTTATGGACCTTATGAATAGAGTATTCAAGCCTTATTTAGATATGTTTGTTATCATTTTCATTGATTACATACTAATCTATTCAAGGAATTAAGAAGATCATGCTACTCATCTCAAAATAGTTCTCCATACTCTAAAGGATAGAGAGTTGTATGCCAAGTTCTCTAATTGTGAGTTTTGGCTTGAGTCCGTGGCATTCTTAGGCCAAATTGTCTCTGGAGAGGGGATTAAAGTTGATACCCAGAAGATTGTGGAAATGCAGAATTGGCCTAGACTCATATCTCCAACTGATATTAGGAGTTTCTTGTGATTAGCTTGCTATTATAGAAGGTTCGTAGAGAGGTTCTCATCTATTTCATCCCCTTTGACCAAGTTAACTTAGAAAACAGTGAGGTTTCGATGGTCTGGAGCTTGTGAGAAAAACTTTCAGGAATTGAAAAAAAGGTTGACTATTGCCCCAGTTTTGCACTTACCATAAGGTACGCAAGGCTTTGTTGTCTATTGTGATTCGTCTAGAGTAGGTTTGGGTTGCGTGTTAATGCACAATGGCAAAGTCATAACTTATGCCTCCAGACAATTGATAGTTCATGAGAAAAATTACCTAACCTATGACTTAAAGTTGGCTGCCGTAGTATTTGCTTTGAAGATATGATATCATTATTTGTATGGTGTTCAGGTTGATGTATTCATTGATCACAAGAGTCTTCATTATGTGTTCACTCAATAAGATTTTAATCTCAGACAAAAGAGGTGGTTATAATTACTCAAGGATTATGACATGACTATTCTTTACCACCTAGGTAAGGCTAATGTTGTTGTTGATGCTTTAAGAAGGTTGTTTATGGGTAAGTTAGCAAAATATGTGCATGGACTTGCACGTTTAGGAGTCTGACTGATGGATTCCACAGAAGGAGGAGTAGTAGTGATGAATGGGGATGAGTCTTCATTAGTATCAGAAGTGAAAGAAAATCAAGACCAAGACCTAATTTTGCTTGAATAGAAGGCAAATGTTCATAAGAATAAAGTTATGGCTTTCGAACAAGAGGGAGATGGCGTGCTGAGATATCAAGGTAGGTTGTGTGTACCAATGGTGGATGGACTCCAAGAGAGGATCATAGAGGAAGCTCATAGCTCCAGATATTCCATTAATCCAGGTTCCACAAAGATGTATCGTGATTTGAGAGAGGTGTATTGGTGGAATAGTATGAAGAAGGGCATTGCAGAATTTGTTGCTAAGTGCCCAAATTGCCAACAAGTTAAAGTAGAGCACCAAATGCCCAATGGTTTTGCTCAGAATATAGAATTTCTAGAATGGAAGTGGGAGATGATTAATATGGACTACATCATCGGTTAACCAAGGTCTCGCAGGCAGCATTATTCTATTTGGGTCATTGTCTACAGAATGACAAAATCAGCCCACTTTTTACCGATAAAAACTACTCATTCGGCAGAAGATTATGCTAAGTTGTATCTTCAAGAGCTAGTAAGAATTCATGGGGTTTCGGTCTCCATTATATCAGACAGAGGTGTGTAATTTACTACATAGTTTTGGAAGTCATTCCAAAAAGGCTTGGGTTCAAAGGTGAACTTAGGTACTGTCTTTCATCCTCAGATAGATGGGCAAGCAGAGCGCACTATTTAAACCTCAGAAGATATATTGAGGGATTGTGTGATTGATTTCAAAGGGAATTGGGATGATCACCTACCTCTCATTGAGTTTCTTACAACAATAGTTACCACTCGAGCATCCAAATGGCTCCTTATGAATATCCTTATGGGAGAAGATGTAGATCTCCTATTTGATGGTTTGAAGTTGGTGAAGAAGGGTTGATAGGGCCAAATTTGGTTCATCAAGCTATGGAGGAGGTGAAAGTGATTCAAGAGAGGTTGAAAATGGCGCAGAGTCGTCAGAAATCCTACACTGATGTTAGGAAAAGGAATTTAGAGTTCGATGTAGACGATTGGGTGTATCTTAAAGTTTCACCCATGAAAGGTGTTATGAGATTTGGTAAGAAGGGGAAGCTTAGTCCCAAGTATATTGGCCCTTACAGAATATCGAAAAGGGTAGGGAATGTAGCTTATGAGTTGGAGCTACCACAAGAGATAATCGCGATTCATCCTGTGTTTCACATCTCTATGTTGAATAAGTGCATGGGCAATCCTTCATTGATCATACCAACTGAAGATATTGGGATCAAGGATAGTTTATCTTATGAAGAGATTCCGGTTCAAATTCTAGATCGCCAAGTTCGCAAGTTGAGAATAAAAGAGGTAACATCAGTCAAAGTCCTTTGGAGGAACCAATTTGTTGAAGAAGCTACTTGTGAAGCTAAGGAGGATATGAAGAAGAGATATCCACATAACTTCGAATCCGAATAAGTTCTGAATTAAGGTATTAATCCATTCTTAGTATTTATTTATAAGTTGGCATGTTTTTTTTGCATTTCTTGTGGGTTCTTGAATTGAATGTTGCATGTTACACCCTTAGCCTAGTAAGAGTAATCTAATTCGAGGAAGAATGTTCCCAAGGGGGAGATATTGTAACATCTTACAATTTGAAATAACTAGGAAGAAGTTATTAATTGGAAATAGTAATTTTTGGAAAGAATGAAAATTTGGAAATTTTGTTAAGTTTGAATAAGTTGAGTTTTGGTCAACTTCAAATGGACATAACTTCTAGCTCAGAATGAGTTAGGTGTACTTCCAGATATGATAGGAAATATATTGGAATGATCTTTTCAACGCCGCCGAGTTTGCGCAATTTCGAATTCGTATGACTGATTTATGCCATTTGGAAGTTGGGTTGTTCGAATAAGGAAATTCTAAAACCGGATTTTAGAAGTGTAGTTTGGTCTTTTCCTTACTCAACTTAATTAATTCGTTTTTAGGAATTTAATTGGGGTAAAGACAGATTTTAGTCACTATAGAAAAAGTGAATTTCACGCTAGCGCTTGGCGAAAGGAGAAACGAGGAGAAACGAGAAGAGAAAGCAAGATTCGTCAAGATCGTCGAGTTTAGCTTGTGGATTTCATCAAGGGGTGATCCCTACGAGGTATGTGAGATAACATAGTGTTTGGTTAGTTGACCCACACGCAAATCATAATGCAATTCAGCAAAATATGTTTGATTTAAAAGTAAATCTTTTGAGTTCTTGATGAAATTCGTTTGAATTCTTGTGGGTTGTTTTGTTGAAGTTTCTTGCACTGTGATTCTTGTTGTCAGGTGTAATTTCGGTTTGAATCTAGTATATATTGAGGGTATAATTGATTCTAAGTGTTTGAGGAAAGAACCATGAAGTTTAGAGGGTTTAGAGATAAAAAACAAGCAAGAAAAGTCGAAGTTCACCTGGGTAGGGGCTTGGTGCGTCGCGCCTCTCTGAAGTTTGACCTCTGGGGCGCCGCAGCAGCCAGAGCTCCCCAAGTCAGTCTATGAACTTTGAGGGCTGGCGCCCTGCGCCTCTCAGAGCGGCAGGGACGCCAGTTCTCCCCGTTCGTTCCCCACCTTTTAGTAATTGTTCCTTAGCAATGCACCTGTCTTTTTTAGTTGATTCCAACACTCTAAGGTACATCTAAACATCATCAAATCATCCATAAACATGAGATCATGAACCTTGAATCCATAATCCAATTCAAGGAAAGTTAAGATCAAAGTCAAGAGAAGTAAGATTCAAGTCAAGAGAAGTTTATAAAGTTTTCAAAGGTGTTTCACAGACGTTTTAACTTTGTTTAAAGACTTAAGTTTCAAGTTAAGCAAAGAGTAAACAGTTGAATTCATTTCTTCAAAAGAAGTATATCGGAACTATGTATTCCAAAAGGGTAAAATGTTTTCATATTTAAACAAGAAAGGAAACCTCGATTTCAAAAGAGCCTTTGAGCTAGTTTTCAGAAAAGAGTAATCGCTTTCTAAATAAAGCAAGAGAGGAAACTATGATTTCCAAGATAGCCTTTGAGCTAAGTTTTTGAGCAATTATCTCAAATCACAGAAAGAAGTATGTTTTTAAACATAAGAGCTAATATCACATTTTTGGGAGTGGTATTGATGATCGATATAGGGGTGAGTTCAAATAACTCACAACCCCCATAAACAATGTAGCCATCATGCGCAGAAAAGGGTCATACTTTTTAGATAATTCCTTTAGTAATTTTTAGCATAGACTAGTGGATCCACTTAGTAGTTCAGGTTCTATACCCTCGGCAAGGTATAGGACGGCCGTGGCAGCGTGAGGCAAAATGATGTATCATCACAATAAATCTTATGTGATGGTTGTCAGTTAGAGAAACTCCCACAGAAGTAATTGTATTCTTAAATACACAGTTTATTTGTATTTTTACATACATCTCAGAGTTATATGTATCTTGCATACACATCGAGTTGTCAACATGTTTTAAGCAACTTTTCTTTATATTGCACTTATTTTAAATTACATTATATAGAAATGAGTTCAGTTATGTTGAGTTTAGTTGAGCCAGGTAAGTTCTTCAAATTCTTTTCAGGCCTATGTTGTGTTTAGCATTCCAACTCGCATACTCGTACATTCAATGTACTGATGCCAGTGCCTGCATCTTATTATGATGCAGACTCAGGCAGCTAGGATCGACATCCAGCACATCATTGATCCAATGAGCACTCCAGAGTTAGTTGGTGAGCCTCATTGCATTCCGGAGGACTCTATTTTATTTCTTTCAGTTATTTTATTACTTCATTAGAATTTTGTGTGGTTTGTCCTTACATCCATCTCAGTTGTTTTAGAGGCTTCATAGACAGTTAGATGTTAGTTCTTTAGTCTTTTAATTGTCATTATCTTATGTTAAGGCTTGAGTTTTCCTTAATGGCCAAGTTGAATGTTCCATTATAACATTCCAGTTTAATACATATACTTGTCTTTGTTGAATTAAGTGTTCCGTTAAGTAAGTAAGTCAGGCCAACGGTTCGCTTGGGGCCAGCAATGGTTCTCGAGTTCCAGTCCCACCCACGGTGTAGGCTCGGGGCGTGACAGTTGATGAGAATAATCTGCACGTAATGGAAAAATGATAAACAGAGTGAAGGGGAAAGCTTGTTTGAATAAGGAAGAAGTTTGGTCATCCCGATGTAACAGGACATACCTGTTCTCTTTTGCTGAAATTGGATGTTGGCTAAGACATTGCCATCTTCGCTGAATGGTTTTATAGAATGCAAAACATAAGTTACATCTGTTCGCAATGAGATCTTATTGGCGTATGTTCAGAATGTGAGAGTTTGTAGACACGACTCTTCGCGAATGGGTTTATTGTGTCAGGTTGTAGGGCTGGAAAAGAGTGCGGTGGGTTTTTTATTTGGAGGCATTTTTGTAATTTAACATTCATTTTAAACGTGGCAACCGATCCCATATTTATGCCGGAACGTGGCAATCGATCCAAGTTAATGTGTCGGAACATAACACCCGATCCATTCAACAAACCACAATCACAATCACAATGTATATTCTCACAATCATACAACAAGATGTGATTCATGGCATACAATTATTCAATTATCCTCATTTATGATTAGGGTGATCAATAATGCAACATTTGCACACATACATGCATCATAATGAAGTAAGAACAAACATACATCACACCATCATAGAATCACAACCATCACCTACCTCGAAACAAGCTTGAAACCCTAAGAAACTTGATCCTTCCCTTTCCGAATTCGTTCTGCTTACTCTTGGTCTACAAACAATCATAATAACACGAGAATCAATAAACAATCATGAATTACCCGAATTGCTAACAATTCTATGAACCCTAGATCATACCCATGATCCCAAGTATCCAAAATAGGGTTGTTTCCATCTTAGATTCTAGATCAAAACCCTCCCCCCATCAATAATTACCCATTAGATTACGTTCTACGGATTAAAAAATGGATTCGGGGAGTTAAAATCTTACATTTAGCCCCAAGAATGGTGGAAAACTATCTAGAATTACCTGGGGTTCATTCCTTAGCTCTAAAATACGAAATGTGCAGAATAAAGATGTTTTGGGGTTTATTTACGACCTTAAGTCGCGTCAGACCCGCCACAACGGTCCTCACCCCGCTATAGAGTCCCCGCTTTGGCGGCAGAAATCCCGCCCCAGTGACTTGTACGGAGCCAGTGAGCTATTTTAATAATTCCAAGACCCCCATTTCACAACACACCTTTAACCAACAACACTCAGAAAATACCGTTTATGCTAAGATCGATTCCAGGAGCTTTACTCACTCGAATTTAATTTCGTAAAGTCATACAAATTTCTTAACGTCTTAGCTATCTAGTCATGTGATCAAAATCATAATTACATCTCTCAGTTTTTGCCAGATTTCCCTAGACCCTACTGATGTTCAATTTCTTTCAAATCTGGACTAGGCTAGAAAATCCCAAGTTGCTATCAAAAAGTTTTTTGACCCAAATTCTTTCCCCATTGGCTTTTCTCTAACGACCAGGTCGTTACAATAGATACCAATTTACCCATCACTCGTCCCAGAGTGATCAACTAGGAAAGACTGGCTAAAGTAAGGTTAGAGTAGTATTTGAATCGTCGAATTACTTGGGCTACTTGTATCGCATGTCCTTAGCTTTCGGACATCGCGATCAAGAGTTTCAACCGATTCTTCCTCATACAGAAGGTCTTGTTGAACAAAACTGAGTCTCACTTTATGATAATATCTTCGTCCCCAAACCAACCAATTGAATACCTACGCATCCTCCCATACAATGCCTCAATGAAGTCATCACAATACTCGAGTGATAATTATTGTTGTATGCACACTTACTAACAACAAAGCTATTCCCAATAACCACCAAAGTTGATCGTACACATGTCTGCAACATGTTATCCAGGACCTTGACACAACATCAAGATAAATCCTTTATCACATTACCATGATAAAATCCTAAATCAAAACTCGCCACAATTAGAGGTGAACCTAAACCAACCAACACACGCTTATAATACTCAAACAATCATAGTTCTTATCAACAACTCCTTCCCAGAACGTAAATTTCCATGAGCTTAAGTTACAAAAAATTGGTCTTTATCCATTAGATACTCATTGAAGGATATGTCCAAGCATACAAACCCTCTAACAACACTATCGAAATGCTAAATTTAGCGATTGTGATTGTAGATTATCCTTAAGAACAGTAGAATTGGACCCAATGATCCCCCACATTCAACCACACATAATCGATACATGTCCTCGACGACAAGATGAAATATTAGATTATCGAACCACCATAAATACACATGGTAGCTCTTCTATAAATTCTCATTAGCAAGGGGGTACATGTAGAACCACTAAAATACTTTAACAACTCTAAGACAACACCAATTATGTCATTCGAAATAACCAAATCTTCTCAATCTTCCCACTCAACCAAGAGAACATCACATGATTTGGTACCCCTGATCCACCACTAGGGATCCAACCACAGTGAAAACACATGAGAGCATAACTAGTGAATCATATTCACAATACTAACAACCATGATAAACACTCCGACCATTTACTTATTATAAACCAACACTTTTAAATGAAACCTTTCTTAGGTACTTTACCAATCAAAAGCAATAAACTTTACGACTCAAATCAGGTGTAAGTCCTTTCACATGATCAATACAGGATACAATTGAGCATTCTTCACCTTGCCAATTCATACATTGACAAAATATATTACCACGAATGTAGACTGACAATGAAAAATCTGAATTGTAAATTCAACCGTATAACACAATCCCCTTATCTATCAACATTAGCTTATACCTTGAAGAATTTTATGAATTCATGGATCTTCGCTTACCATAAATCGCATCTCCATCGATCTTACAATATCTTTTGCTAACAATTCAATCGTACTCATTACTAAACTCAACAGAAAAACAAAGCACTTATCACCACACTCGAGCTAGTGTATGTACAGTCATTTCTCAAGTTTTTTCCAATAGCTTTTAACCAATCTGACAGACTTGTGACACTATTACCATAGCCACAACAAAACTAATGAAATCAAGCGTCTCTGAACCCAATTATCTACCCCTCTCAAGATATCTCTTTAGCCTTTGCAATCAAATAAAATATTCTTGCTCTCGCCTCTCTCTAAAGGTTGTACTAATCTCACTATATTTTCCTTCATTATAACCCTAGCTCTTCAAAATTCTATTCGAGTGGTGTCCCACCATCTCTTAAAACTTTCCATACAACCACGTTACTCACCAAATATTAGAAAACCACAACCTTAGATACTCGCAAGTCGTAATTACTATACACAATTCGCTTAACCAACAAACTTATTATATAGTTGCATTCCACCACAATCCATCTCACACTCTTACCACCATTACGCTCGGTTAGCCATAGCTATCACTACAAGTCAACCTTTCCATCGACATGGCACCTCAAACTCAGGTATACCCATCAAATTCAAAAGGACTAACCCAATTTTATACACACTTTCTTACTAAAATACTTCAATTCCTTTCACCCAAATATACTCATTGGGACTTTCTTTATCCATAAGCTTGCCATTCCAGTATCAATCCACTCCGTTATGGCTTAAGATAAAATCATCAGTCCTCACACCACCATCCTTCTACTTAACAAACATGACAGGAGCACCCCACATGGAAACACTAGGATGATAAAACCTTTATCAAAAAGCTCTTGGATTTGAGCTTAAAGCTCTCTCAATTTCGCTAGAGCCAGGCGATAAGGGGGAATTGAGATGGGGTGAGTGCCAGTTTCCAAATCAATGCAAAAATGTATATCTCTATCCGATGGCATACCAGGAAAATCAGTAGGAAACACTTCTCTAAATTTAGACACTACATGAATAGACTCAATAGAGGGAGACACAACCTCAACATCCCGAATATGAGCCAATTACGCCAAACAATCCTGCCCCACCAGTTTCCTACTGAGTGGAGGATATGATCTTAGCTAGCTTAGGCTTGCACACCCTTTCCCACTCTAATCTTTCCCTACCGGGGATCTTTAGAGTTACCGACTTAGTAATAAAATTAAACTCGGTATAATAAGGGGACAACCAAGTCATTCCTAAGATCATATCAAGTCAGTCATATCCAGCATAACCAAATCAACCCAAGTCTGAAAATCCCTAAACACAACAGGACAAACACGATATACAAGGGTGACTATGACTGACTCTTCAACTAGGGTAGAAAAATGGATGAGGGCATAAAGTATATGACAAACCACATCAAATCCCAAGGCAATTGAACTGAAAGGTTCGAATAAGTAGAACCCAGATCACACAAAACAATAGCCATCCGGTCACAGACAAGAGTAGCACCAGTGACCACTGCATCACACACCTCAAACTCTATCTGTCCTAGAAAAGCATATAACTGAGCCCTGTCGTCTTGACGGGCAACCTCCTTGCCTGGCTGCACTACTCCTCTACCTCCATTACCTTTCCCCGACCTCCACGACCTCACTGATTTCCTCCTCATATGCCCAGGTTCTCCACAATTTTAACACACTTATAAGTTATATTTGATTGCTGAACACTGAATTAGATCGCGGGGGTTAGTTCAAGTATGATTCGGGGTCCATAATTGTGGCTAGGGCAAAATAGGGAAGACAGGGCTGATGTTTTGTCTCACCCTGTCCCGCTCTGGCGGGAGAAATCCCGCACTGGCGGTCTCGCCGTGGTGGGAAAAATCCCACCCCAATGGCCCTGACGGAAACAGAACCCTTGCCAACAATTTCTGGGGTTCCTATCTTTTCTATATTTCCCCTAGATTTCGCGGCCATAACTAGGCATTTAAGAAAATCCCTTTAGCTAGTACAATCATTGTCTACCCCCCCCTCCCCCCGGTCAACCCAACGAAGTACACACTTTATAATACTTTTACATCTTTTCAACACTACCACAAACATATCCCCAGGATATACCTATACTCTCACACGGTTATCCGTTGGTCGCAACGCACGTCCAGATTTCTCGCTTACAAACCACATCGTAATTTATCTAGACCCTTGCACCTAATCTCGTGATGACTTTCTTTCCACAACAAGTTTCACGACACTCAAGCAGTTACAACTTGCAGACAAGTCCAAATTCTTTAATTAGTTCATTCCATAGACGACCATTTTTGATCATGTATGCCTTATATGATCCCTAAGGCCAGATACCAATTGGAACCTTCTCAGTTCCAATTAACTTGCTAGTGTCCCTTCAGCCGGGACTACTATGTCTAGTTCACTTCATTGAGATACCAATTGGAATTGGGAGATACCAATTGGACTCAACTCATACCACAAGCGATAATAGTAGCTAGCGAGCCCCACAAAACTACTAATTTCAATCATAGAACTTGGTCAAACCCAGTTCTTAACCGTTTCAATCTTCAACTGATGGTAACCAGACCTTAAATCAATCTTAGAGAAAATCGATGCACCTTGCAATTGGTCTAAAAGGTCATCTATCCGAGGAAGTGAATACTTGTTCTGAATGGTGACCCTATTCAACTGTCGGTAGTCTATACACATCCTCTCTTGCTAGTGATGGTGTTACCACCTTTGTTGTTCTAGTTCGGACCCTAGAGTGAAGAAGGAAAGATACCAATTTGTATCACCCAGATAACAATTGGATTCAAGTCATAGCACGAGGGAGTAAAAAGAAGTAAGTTTTTCCTAAAGTCCTATAGCCTCTCGAAAAAAAGTACGGATGTCATCGTTCCGTTTCGCAAGAATCAAGTAGACTCGTTTTGGTACAATGAGATCAACGAACCTAGGGCTCTGATACCAACTTTGTCACGACCCAAACCATCGTGATTGGCTCCCAGACAAACCCTCCGGTGGGAGAACCATTACTAAAATCCAAACAAATAAATTTTATGAAAACTAAGGCATTTTAAGATACGAAAGTAGGTTTAAATGAATATGAAAATGGAGTCCCCATAAACTCCAAGGTTTTAACAAACAACTTACCAAACTAATGCGAAAGAACAACGCCTAGAACCTGAAATTTCATAGTACCAAAACTCTACTAGCAACAAGTCTAAGAACAAGGGGTACAACCCCGGAACTAAACAAACACCTTAACAAATAGTCTGATTTTGAAAAGAGTGGACTTAAGCAAGAGAGATCCATGACAGCCTAAAAGAACTGGCTCACCCTTGAATCCGAACAACGACCACTGATCTTCTAGACGAGGTCTGTCAATAGACATCTGAAGATGCGCTATAGTCAACAAAGAAAGAGCAAGTGTAGTATCAGTACACAACCACATTGTACTTGTAGGATCACGTGGCTATCCCAATAAGTGAAACACATGCAAGTAACCACAACATTATGAAACGGGCATATACCAAACATATACAATATTAGTCATCTTTTCAGGATCAATGTAGCATTTCACGTTCTCAATAATACACGTTGGTTATCATTTTAGAGCAATATACAGTCTTCCAATATCAATCATCATTAGATATAAACGTAATCATCACAAGTAGATACATAACACATTTTAATGGTTCTCTCACAGAACCCAATTCAATGGTCCTCTCACAGAACCCAATTCAATGGTCCTCTCATGGAACCCAAACCCAAACTGTTAGTATACCGGTTTGTGGTACCCGATCCAATGTTTGTGCGGGAATGTGGCAACCGATCCCATATTTATGCCGAAACGTGGCAACCGATCCCATATTTATGCCGGAACGTGGCAATCGATCCAAGTTAATGTGTCGAAACATAACACCCGATCCATTCAACAAACCACAATCACAATCTCAATGTATATTCTCACAATCATACAACAAGATGTGATTTATGGCATACAATTATTCAATTATCCTCATTTATGATTAGGGTGATCAATAATGCAACATTTGCACACATACATGCATCATAATAAAGCAAGAACAAACATACATCACACCATCATAGAATCACAACCATCACCTACCTCGAAACAAGCTTGAAACCCTAAGAAACTTGATTCTTCCCTTTCCGAATTCGTTCCGCTTACTCTTGGTCTACAAACAATCATAATAACACGGGATTCAATAAACAATCATGAATTACCCGAATTGCTAACAATTCTATGAACCCTAAATCATACCCATGATCCCAAGTATCCAAACTAGGGTTGTTTCCATCATAGATTTTAGATCAAAACCCTCCCCTCATGGATAATTACCCATTAGATTACGTTCTACGGATTAAAAAATGGATTCGGGGAGTTAAAATCTTACCTTTAGCCTTAAGAATGGTGGAAAACTATCTAGAATTGCCTGGGGTTCGTTCCTTAGCTCTAAAATACGAAATGTGCAAAATAAAGATGTTTTGGAGTTTATTTACGACCTTAAGTCGCGTCAGACCCGCCACAACGGTCCTCACCCCGCTATAGAGTCCCCGCTTTGGCGGCAGAAATCCCGCCCCAGTGACTTGTACGGAGCCAGTGAGCTATTTTAATAATTCCAAGACCCCCATTTCACAGCACACCTTTAACCAACAACACTCAGAAAATATCGTTCATGCTAAGATCGATTCCAGGTGTTCTACTCACTCGAATTTAATTCCGTAAAGTCATACAAATTTCTTAACGTCTTAGCTATTTAGTCATGTGATCAAAATCATAATTAGATCTCTCAGTTTTTACCAGATTTCCCTAGACCTTACTGACTCTAATTTCGTCCAAATCTGGACTAGGCCAGGAAATCCCAAGTCCTACCAAAATGTTTTCTGACCCAAATTCTTTCCCCATTGGCTTTTCTCTAATGACAAAATCAGGTCGTTACATTAATTCATGTCTAGTTTTGCTTGGTAAGAGTATCTGAAGAGATTGTTTTAAATATTGCAAAACTTTTGATTTTCTTCTATCATTTAATAATACAAATATTCATTGTATTTATATTAATTCATGTCATAAGTTGTGTTTTAAAGTTTGAAAACTTGAAGTAATATGATGGGGTTTTTCAGTTTAGAATATTATTTTTATTATGTATTTATATTTTTGTCCATAAATATATATAAGAATAGTGTTTAATAGAATATGATAATATTTATTAATAATTAATGTGTATTTACATTTTTTTCCCATCAATATTATGATATTATAAGGACATTTTTGTAAATCAACTTTTGACTTGGAGGGTTCCCACTTATAATAGTATAGATATTTATTAATAATTAATGTGTATTTACATTTTTTTCCATCAATATTATGATATTATAAGGACATTTTCGTAATTCAACTTTTCACTTGGAGGCTTCCCACTTATAATATAAACTAGTTTTTAGACACGTGTGTTGCACGTGATTACCAACTCCAAAAGTATATGTTATAGTAAATAGTATCGGTTATTTAAGCGAAGATTTGAATAATAAGCTTAACAAAAAATAATATTACAGATTCTTTTGTGAATGTTCAATGTTGATCGTCATTATATATATATCTTATTCACACAAACCTATTGAGATGGTCAATGAAAAATTTCATTAGTTAAATGCAATAATGTATATATTTATTTCAATTTGATGAGGTTCAATCATATAATTAGTCTTATCTCACTAATATTACCTTATAGACAATATTTGTTTTGTATTTTTCTTGTCATCTAACAAGATGTGCTTTGCATGTGTATTCCACGTTAGATTGTTTAGATGTCATATGAACATGTGAAGAGAACAACTACATTTTATATATTCACATGTTTTCACATTTTTGTGAGTTTTTTTAAAAAAATAATAAAATTGGAACATTTTAAAATAATATATTTTGAAGTTAGAAGATCTTGTTTACTTGATAATACATTTGTGACATAGATAATACTTTAATTTAAATACAAATACATACCCAAATATAAATATATATTTGTATTAATGAAAATATTTATCTCATAAAATTAACTATTAAATAAATAATAAAAATTAAACTAATACAAACTTCAACTGGCGTTATTACAAGTCATATGAACTTTTCTTCATCTAAAATATTGAAATATTAAGAAATAGTAAATAAGTAAAACAAAAGGGCAATGTTTATATTGTAATAACTATTTTGAAGCAAACCTTCTGAGTGTCTAAATCACATAAGTAGTATTGATAAATAAATTCATTCATTTGTATTGAACATAAAAAATAAATCATGACAGTTTTCTAAATTTTGGAAAAAGATATTCAGAAGAATACATCTACATCATAAGAGAAATTGTTAACAAAAACAAATGAATTTAGACTACATCATGTTAACTTCATAAATTGGAACATTAAATACTAATGTATATATTAAAAAAAAAAAAAATTATTATATCATCAAAATTATTTCCTCAAGTACTCAAGGTTATGGAATATACCCTCTTATGATAGAACGACTTACTTCATCAAAATAGTGGTACCTCATATTCTGCTAAACTTCGAACTCACTCAACGACAATAAATCACACAAACAATTTTAAAATGCAAGAAGAAGAAGAGTAGAAGATTAAAAAAAATTGTTGTTGAAAAATGAGAGGAAGCTCCTCTATTTATAGTCAACAAAAGGTAGTATGGACAAATGTTTTTTTATGGCTTAAAGTCATGACCTTTTCGAGAAGTCATTACCCTTTAGAAAAGTCATAACTTATTGAAAAAATCACGACTCTTTGGAAAAGTCATAACTTATTTAAAAAAGTCACAACTCATAGAAAAATCACAACCCTTCGAAAAAAGACACAACTTATCGGAAAAGTCACAACTCATCGAAAAAATCACAACCTAAGTGAGGGATATTATAGTAATTTAACATTGAAGTTAGGAGTTCATATTTTTAAGGTAATATAGATAGATAATATATGATATGATATAGATAGATATAGATATATATATAATTTATTTCATTATTTTAAAAATTTATAGACTAGAAAATTGCAATAATTATCTATTAGCTTACTTACATTCAAGTGAGGTGTGAAAACTTAGGAGACGAAATGATTTTTATTATAAGTTAAATTTGGTGGCTCCAAATTATGGGAGATTTTATTTATTGAAAACCTCATGTTTTATCATTGTTTTTTTTCTTCAGATGAAATCTTAATAAATATTGAGTAATAATATATATTAATTCAAATTCATATGTAGTTAATTTCAATAATTAAAATTAAATATATCATATTGAAAATAAAAATAAAAATTGTTCAAATCATGATTAAAGTTAAGGTAAAACACTGCCTGAATAAATTAATAAAAAATATTATAATAAACAAATGATAACAAGAAGATAATAGGGAATGTATGCGCGCATTTATGATTTTGATTAATTTGAAAAACAAATAAATAACATAATTTCAAAAATTATTCTACACAAGTATAGATAATGAACTAAGCTTATATTGATTTATTTTCATAAAATAATTTATTAAAACATGTTGATGTTGATGTGATAATCATGTTAATATTCTCTCATATAAACTTTGTAATATCATTTTTTAATAATTAAAATTTTGAAATTACTCAATAAGCATATAGTTATGATTACGTTTATCAATAAACCACGCAACGCGCGAGTATGAATACTAGTCAGAGAAATATGGAAGAGATGATTGGAGAAATATTTCTAGGTGTTATGTGCTAATGAGCTAATCCGAACAAACGGTATTTCCAAGTAGCTTCGATATGTCGACCAATTGCAACTTCCCGATATGTAAGTTTTATCAAAAATATAATTAGCTATGTGTGCGACAATATTTTGGGAAAAGGCCAAGCAACATAGGTATTTATCCTCTTCTTAGTAATTTGGATACACAATATGTTGGATATGTGGCTTTCTTTTCCTTTATGGTGCTACACTTACATTTCTGTCACGTTATCCTCTGAATTGTCTCTTAACGAGGATGGAAATGTTTGTTTTACGTAATATTTGTTTAGCTTAGATGACTTTCGAAAGATAAAACAAAGATAAGCAACTTTGATGGCGAATTACTACAAGTTGAGTGATCATTCAGGCAATCAACTCTAATTTCTTTCGTATTTAGTTCGTTTCTTCCTATAGAAAAAGTAGAGTGCCAAGTAGCTTCGATATGTCTTTCAATTGAAACACTCTGGATATGGCTCGAATCTATACATTTATATTTGACAAAGAAGAGCAGAAACAGAACAATAAGGAACAAAGGTGAATATTCTGTCAAAATATATTTAGCTTGAGTACTATTTATCCTTGGTAATTTTCTTTCTTATAGAAAAAGTATAGTGCCAAATGCTTTTTGTCATTTTTATGCACTTTTTTTTTTGGTTTCCCATCCGGTATTCCGTACCCACACTGGTGCCCGGCTAAATCTGAATTAACGTTGGGAAGTCCCATATTGGGGGGTGAAGAGCTCCCTAACAAAGGAGACTCCTTACCCAAGAAGACTTGAACCGGAGAACTCTTGGTTAAGGATGAAGAAGTACTTACCACGCAAATTGAAAGGGATAAATGTGAAATGAGGTCAAGTTAAATGGTATATTCCTACCTAAAATATTATATCGGAAAAGTGAATTATGTTGAAGTTTGGCTTCTCAATTTGCAAGTGTTAGTGGTTACAAAAATATTATATTGGACGTGGGCATACTAGTGGAAGTTTTTGTCTATTTAATTATGTTTGATCCAAAAACTTTCCTTCCATGCTCTAGCCTTTGTTGTAGATCTGGAAAGAAGCAAGCACCGACTGAGGAAGAAAGTGTATTCGAGAATATCCTGGACATATTGTAACGACCCGAGAGCACCCCCTAGTCGTTACATGCGTATTCGACCTCTCGGAGGTCTTATACAAGCCTTAGCATTCATTCATCGCATTCGGTAATAAAAACCTTAAGGGATAAAAACACTTTTTGAAACAAATCCATAATACTCATAAAATCTTTCAAATGTAAAGAAGTAGAATTCTAAGTCTCATGTACCATCTTAGACACGAATAGAACATCTTAGTGATGCAGCCCCTTTACAACAAAATATAAGTCTTATACAATGTCTAAGTGGAAATACTAGAAAGGTAACAACTATGTCCTCGAATATATGAGGACATACCAAGCTTCTTGAGAAGACTCAATATCCCAAGCTTCCTCAAAAGATCTCCTCACTTTCCACCACCTACACTTGTAACAATAGAGAAATATGGAATTAGTACAATAAGTACTAAGTATAATGACCATGCAAGAAAACATGCACAACGGACATTTACAAGGAATGTATGCTTTTAAGACCTTCTTTAACAAACCTTTACAACAACAAGCATAAACCCACATTTCAATTCACCATTCACAAATAAGACCATATTCACATCATTTACAACTCAATTAACACAAGTGTACCATACTTAAAAAAAGTAGCAAAGTAATTCCTTCATTACCATTTAAGCCTCTATCTGAAGTCACCCTAAGCCACACTTAAGTGAATAATGAAATGACCGCCCATACAACCTCTTCATATACACCTAAGTGTTCCTAAGAGTTACCATAGACAAGGGTTTTATCATTAGATTATAACATACTAAGTCAACATTCTTCATAAAACCATCTAAGAGACACACAAGCATATAGGGGACAATCACATAATAGCCCTAAGGCTTAGGGAACTCACTTTCGTAACTTCTAAGCCTACTCGTGCCATGTGTAGATAGCATTCCATACTACTACCTACACGTTGTAGAACCTATCCAATACTAGAGTGCACATCCCATATGATGGAAATAGGCCTTAACAGACATAGACCACACTAGCAAGGTATGGAATCCGGAGTCTATCCTACTCCGTGGAGGTTGTTCTACTTGCCAAGGGTAGAACTAAAAGCAACCCATGTTGGCACATGGTTTAAGAGATGTCCAAGGATATTCATTGTGCCTAATCTCATGCTCAACTAGGCCACCATCCTAACCACATCC